>JBBBDQ010001120.1:2052500-2065000 GCA_037127315.1 Ascarosepion bandense | reverse complement strand
CAGTTATTGAAAATCGCCTGAAGACGCCATTAATGGTAGAAACTTAGGTTGCGTAATAACTCGTTTACAAATGGAATATATATATATATATATATACTATTTTAAAAACAAGGAATTTATTAACAGTCTAAAAAGGCCTTTTCGTCCTCTCATCAGGAGAAAAATCGTTGGAAAATAAATTAAACAAAAAGAACAGTAACGACGAAAAAGAAAAGCAAAAAGGAGGGGAACATGCTAAAATAAATTTTACATATAAATATATATATATTTATAGTGAGGGGAGGGGAATTCACGTGTAAATAATTAGCTTGGGACAGTTAAAATAAAATAATCCCCAACAAATTCAGAAACTTTACAAAATCCTTCTGATGGCAGAAGGTTCCCGTAATGATATAGAGACTGATTCCAACATCTTTCAATGATTATTGGAACCATCTCTATGTAAAATTCTTAACGGCTCGTTCTTATACGACTTGGCACGGGCTATATTCTCTACTAAATGTTAAGCGATAGCCGATTCCATATTTGTAGAATTATATTCAAATTCCCAGGCTTCTTTCGATTTTGCAAATGATTTTTTGTAGTCCGCCTATTGTGTGTCAATAGTGTTCAATCAAAAATATCGCTCAACATCTAGTAGAGAATATAGCCTGTGCCAAATCGTATAATAATCATTTGAAGATTTTGGAATCAGTCTGTATATCATTACGGAAACCTTCTCTCTGCCGCTAGAAGGATTTTGTAAAGTCTCTGAATTTGTTAGGAAATAATTTTTAAAATTTTCCCTCGTTAATTATTAAAACGTGAATTCCTCTCCCCTCGTTACAAGTATATATATTTATATGTATATATATTTTATCGTGTTCCCCTCTTTTTTGCTCTTCATTTTTGCCGTTAATGTTCTTTTCGTTTAATTTACTTTCCAACGATTTTTCTTCTGATGAAATGTTGGACGAAAGGGCCTTTAAGACCGTTAATAAATTCCTTGTTTTTAAAATAGTATACCAAGTTTGTACCTATAAACATTTATATATATATATATATATATATATATATATATTAGGTATATATATATGTATATATATATATATATATATATATATGTATAAATATACATTGGTATATATATACATTGGTGTATATATATATATATATATATATATATATATATATATATATATATAATGCCAATTCATACATAAATAAATGTTAAAATCAGGTTATTAGATCTAAAAAACACTAAAATAGCCGAAGGCAAGAGTGCCAAGGTATATTCAATATGTACATGTTAAGCAGAGTCAAAGTACATGCATATAAAAGCGCGCGAATCCGGGTTGTTTACTCGAACGCTTTAAAGACACTGTTGAACACAAGAACGGTGGCACTAAGTAACGTTCATAATGTTTAGTATCAGTACCTTTTCCATTGCCTCACTAAGAATTAAAAAACACAGGCCAAAGTGGCTAACAAACAGAGATATTGAGGAATGGAAAAAGAAAACTATCTGAATGAATAACAGATTCTATTAAGGATTAAAAAATGGCGACTGGAACATTAAAACAATCTTAAAGAACCTTAAAAGAATTGAAGGTTCCACTTTAAAAAAAGATTTGATAAAAAAGACAAAAAATATGTGGACAGCGTTTGGAACACTTTTGTCAAAAGTAAATGTTTCGCGCCCAACCATTCCGGTATTTAAAAAAAATTATGTGTATTATATTTTCAAATGTCGACTAACCAATTCGCCATCATTATATAGCGGGACAAAAAATTCAAGAAAGCAATATATATTACATATGTATCTATCCATATATATTTCAAACCTGGGTTAGGTAGCAATCGGAGTCTAACGTACTGATGAGCTGTGATACAGCGACACACGTCTGTCTGCGGATGACAATATATATATATATATATATATATACGAGAAAAAATCGCAAGATCGCCTCTTAGTTAATCCTTTTTGGTGAGTTTAGTATCGAGCACTTTTCTTTCTTTGTGGTTTGTTCCGTTTGAGGGTTTTTTTTCTTTGCTGTGAAGTGCTGTATGTATTGTCGGTGCTCCGCAGTTTTCTTTTTTTGTCCCCTCGTTGTCCAAAGCTTTATAGCCGAGGGCGATAACGGAGTTAGATTCTGCCGGTTATTCGTGGTTCTTAAAAATTACTTGTGTAACATTTTAAGATTTGAATACGTACAGAGTCAATTTTTTTATTATATATATATATATATATATATATAGTATGTGTGTGTGCGTGCGTGAGAGAGAGTGCATGTGTGTGTGTGTTTGCGTAATTCTTATTACTATAATCCTTATTTTTAGAGGGTGTATGCGTTAATATCCCTGTTTTCTTCATTTTTTTGAAAGCGTCAAAATCATGCCAACTGACCTAGATCGACGAATCTTACCAAAGAAATCTAGTGCCTTCTCGATCTTAGGCGTTCAACATGGATTTTAGTAGTTAGGAAAATGAGAAAAAATGGATTTCTGCTCAAACACATGTATTCAATGAAAATATTATTTAAATCCCCCCCAAATTAATGTAGATTTAAACATATCCATATATATATATATATATATATATATATATATTACAGAAATTAACTAAGATTAACGAAACTTGGTTATAAACAACCGACAATTTTAAATGATTTGTTTGAACATTATTTTTGATCGATACTCATATTTAAGTAGATATTCTGTTTTTAATTAAACAATTCGAATCCTGCCGAATGACACACATTTTTGTAATAAAATTTATCATAAATAATCAGGCCCATAGATATAAATATATGATACTGTTTAATTAAAAGCAGAATATCTACTTAAATATGAGTATCGATCAAAAATAATGTTCAAACGGTTCATTTCAAATTGTCAGTTGTGCATAACCAAGTTTCGTTAATTTTCGTAACATGTTTGCATTTGTTGACACTATGATACATTTCAGAGCATATATGGTTGTTGCGATGAATCGAAAATTGTGTCATATAGGCTTGATTAAAACCTCGTTTAGACCGAAGGTCATTCGTGGTCGAGAGGTCTAAGACGTTGCCAAATGAAATAGTAGCTTCCCCTATGTAAATAGGGGTCGCAGGTTCGAATCCTGCCGAATGACACATTTTCGTAATAAAAATTTATCGTAAATAATCAGGCCGGTAGATATAAATATATCTATTTAAATACGAGTATCGATCAAAAATAATGCTCAAACAAATCATTTCATACACACACACACACATATATATGTTATATTTACTAATGGAAGTATACTCCACAAAGAAAATAAAAAAGTAACATGTCTTGACACCAGACAATTCTTTCACGTCTCCATAGTTACCAGATTCTCGACTTTGATTGAACAATATTGAAACATCTACAAGAATATTCTCTACCTATCCTTTCTACTACTACCCTTTCCGTTTCTAAATAACCACGGATTCATTTTATATTTTCTATATAAATCATTTTAACAATTTATTTAAACTATAACCTGAAGAAGAATAGTATTGTTCTGAAACATGAAAATTTTTGTGTAGTGATATAATGCATTTATAAACCACTGTCATAAAAAATTACTACACACACACCCACAGCCACCCACTGACTCACCCCCTCCCACATATATATATATATATATATATATATATATATATATATATATATATACGGGGAATATTGGTCCCGGTGATTGTTTTTCAGCTATGGCTGTAATTAGACTCTGAATGTATTTATTGTTGAAATCAGTGTTATTGCAGTGTTTGTTTTTTATAATGAAATCCGTAATAATATTTTTCGAAACGATCGGGTGGCAAATTTTCGAACGAAGCTAAGAGCTTTGAATATATATATATATATATATATATATATATATATATATATATATATGCGTGTGTGTGTGTGTGTGTGTGTGTGTGTGTGTGTGTGTGTGTGTGTGTGTGTATATAAAGCTTATAGCTTCGGTATCGCTCATTCAGTAATGAATTAGAGGACTTTAAATACTGGCGCATGATATATATCATAAGTTAAAAGTCTGCCTCCTTTTACCGAGTTCCCATAGCTCAAAGGTAGAATCGCCGATTGACGCCAGTTAGGTCCTAGGTCAATGGGATGTCTAACTGTACTGATGAACTGTGATACAGCGAAACAGATCTGTCTTCGGATGTCTATATATATATATATATATATATATATAATGTTTACTTGCAATGAGGCTTAGTGCCAAAATTGTTGTTTTTTTAGTAGTTTACTGATAAGAAGATATTTTCGCAAGCAGGATGTTTTTTTGTTGTAAAGTGCTCGACATCCAGATAGAACGTTAATAGGATTAATGTGGAGAGGTTTGTCACTTACATGTGCATAGTCATACTGACTTCAAAGTTTTGTAAAGGCATCACTGTGGTGCCCTCATTCCTCAGGTTTTTTTTTTCGTATTACTGCTTTCTCCCGTGTTCTTATTTATATCGAGCTTGGTGTAATTTGATATTTCTTATATGTGCACGGTTCTATTTTTTGTATGTGAGTTGTTGTACAGATGGTCAATTGTTTTTCATTGATTTTGCTATGTTGACTTTCTTTTAGCGTGTCGTATTATTTGCACATACACACACACACACACACACACACACACACACACACACACACAAATATATATATAGTTGTTTAAACGCTATTTTTAGGTGTACTCATATTTGAGTAGATTCTTTATTTTTTTTGTTTTTTTAGATTAAAAAATATATTTATTTATATCTACTGAATAATCGATGATAATTTTGTTATGATTATTCAGGCCGGTATATATAAATAAATATACTGTTTAATTATAAAAGAAAAGAGAGTATCTATTCAAATACGAATATCCGTTTAAAGAAAATAATAATGTTTAAACAAATAAATTAAAAATATATTGGAGTTAATCCATTCTGTAATGGACTTCGTAAAATTTATATATATATATATATATATATATATATATATATATATATATATATATATATATATATATATATGCAGTAGCGAGCATAAAGATCAGAGCGATGTTAAGAAAAAAATTATATATGAAATAATTTTTATTTTAAAGCTTCAAAAACATTTTATTAAGGAAAAATAAGGATATAAAGGTAAATTATATAATCCCAAAATATAAAGCTCAATGAACTTATTTTGATAAAGTTATAAGAATATTTATATAACATTCGAAAAAATAGATGATCAAAAACATCAGAACGATTAACAAAATCATACTAAAATTTAATAATTATTTTGCATTACTGAAAATTTTTTCGGGTAAGAATATAAAATCGGGTATTTTACTAAATTAGACCGGCTTTTTAGTGGGTCTTTCATTGTAAACATGGCGAAAAAATCTGCGACGTCATTGGAACTTAAAAAACTGATAATTAGGTTGTTATGAAGATAAACTTTCGATTAGGGATATTTCAAAGAGTGTGGGGAAATCTAAAAGTGTTATTCATAGTATTTTAAGAAAACTTGAGGAAACTGGGTCATGTGAAGCCAAGAAACCACCTGGCAGGCCTAGGAAAACAACTGCAAGGGAAGACAGATTGTTGAAGAATAAAAAAGAGCTAATGCTAACCTTGGCATTAAAATATCAAGACACACTATTTCCCGAAGACTAAATGAAATAAATCTGAACAGTCGAGTAGCCTCTACGAAGCCTTCAGTTAAGTGCCATACGGGATACACGCTTTAGGCGATCATGTCTCGAAAGAGACATGACTGACTGGGCAGAAAATTATCCCGCAGTAGGTTGCCATTGCTTTCTGCGGTAGACTGGTTGCCGACCAAGGCTACAGAACCCAATCTGTCCTATTATTTAACCCATAACTGGAGGGAAGAGATGGATTAATATCTTTCCCAATGGTATTTGTGCGTAAGTGAATGCAAGGAATTCAATTGGAATTCGAACTCGGATCCCCGATTTCTAAAAAGAATAAAATGAGCTGATTGAAATTTGCCACTGAACACGTCATATGGACTGAAGAACAGTGGGATTGTGTTCATTTCAGCAATAAGTCAAATTTTAACCTGTTCAGTTATGACAGGAGAAGGTTAGTTCGACGTAGTCCTAAGGAACAATATTTGCCTCCTTGAAATATCCGTTAATGAATGTAAGACATTAATTCACTCATGTAGCAAAAGATATTATTGAAAGTAAAGGTTTACACATCAAGTACTATTGAATTATGAATGCTATTTTCATTTGGATATGATATATCCATTATAATAGTATGATTTTGTTAATCGTTCTGATGTTTTTGATCATCTATTTTTTCTCGAATGTTATGTAATTATTCTTATAACTTTACCAAAATAAGTTTATTGAACTTTATATTTTGGGATTATATAATTCACCTTTATAAAAACCTCACTGAAATTCAAATACTGGGTGAAAAGCCAAAGAAATTGTTAATAAATATTGATTATTTAAAAGTAGGTGTAAAAGAAATGTATTAAAAAGAAGTTATATTTAATTTTTCCAATTTTCTATTCAACAAGTTATTTTGAAACTACTCATTATTATATTATCCGTCAATATGACTGATTTTTTTCTTATTCCCCCCCACCTCTCGAATTGATAAATGTAATGTTACTTCACAAGACACACTTTGGGAACAAATACAAGCTGCTTGGCAGGAGATACCATTAGATACATTGAAGAAGTTTGTGATGTCAATGCTTGACAGAATGAAGGCTGTGATCAAAGCTAAAGGCTATTATACTAAATATTAATTTTTTTTTGTAGCAAGCATTTTTTTCTTGTTAAAGCATTTGTCCTAATACTTTTGCACAGTACCGTAATATATATATATATATTGTAGGTGCGATTGGTAAATGGTCGCAATTATTTTATTATTTCAAAGCAAAAGGCTTTTATACTAAATATTAAATCTATTTTGTAACAAGCATTTTCTTGTCAAATCATTTGCTGAGTAAATCAAATAAAAGTAATTGAATTGAACTGTTTATTTTCTGTCAATATGCCTCATAAAAGATAAAATAGTTCTTGTCCTAATACTTTTGCACAGTACTGTATATATATATATATATATATATATATATAAATTAAAAAAGGATTAATTCAATGATGTTGAATGGCCATTTCGATATGAAGATCCCCACGGGGGATAACGCATCACCTCAGCAACAGAAAAATCCTTTCAGAAACTGGAGAAAAATTAGTCTACTTTTCCTTTTTAAATAGATTTGCAAAGAAATTAAAAAACAAAATAAAAAGGAAAAATAAAGGAAAAAGATAAAACAAAATAAAATCAAATAAACAAGAAAAGAAAAAATTGACATCGTCTGGGTTCGCAAAAGAAGGAAAGAGAATTGTAACTAAAAATTAACAGACAATCGACGTAAGGTTAAGCAACACGGAAAAAAGGTGGGAGAAAAGAGAGATAAAGGAAGGAAGGGAGGGAAAAGAAAAGAAAAGAAAGAAAAAAATTTTTTTTATAATATTACAGACGCTGGACATATTTAAAAACCTAACTTCCCAAAAACGTTGAAGTTTTTTTTGTTTTTTTTTTAATCATATCACCCCAAGCAAGGCGGTAACGCCACTGATGCGCAGGGGGCTACGTAAGGGTAAAAAGAATGGAAAAGAGAAAGCCGGAAGCCACATCCTAAACAGGAAACAAGGGATGAGCCTCTTCACCTGTTCAATTAGAAAAAGGCCTTTACTTAAAAAGGCATAATTATTTTTAAAGGGAATAAAAAGATATAGGATTTAAAATAAAATTATTAAAAAAAAAATTAAAAAAAAAAAATATATATATACAGTACTGTGAAAAAGTATATATATATATATATATATATATATATAAAAGTATTAGTATAGATATATATATATTTAGTTTTATTAGTCAGTAAAGTCTCACACGTGGTACACCCTTGACACACTCTTTCGATCCATGACTGACTCAGCGGAATATTTTCCCCCGGCAGTTTGCCATTTCTTTCTCCGGTAGGCTGTTTGTCAACCAAGACTATAGAAACCAATCTGTCTTGCTATTCATCCATTGCTGGAGGGAGAAGAAATGGATTAATACTTATCCCAGGAGTTATTTGTGTGTATGTGAATGCAACTAGAATACAAACTCGACTCTCTGATTCTTCATTTCGAGCCAATAGCCATTAAACCTCAATGCACATTTAGAGATATATCGTCTTTGGATTGTGGTGTAGTGGCTATCGGCACGGAACGAGAAATCGCGTAGCCCAGTGCTAGTATTCACTAACGCGCAAATACCCTTGGGAAAGGTATTAATCTGTCGCTTCTCTTCAGTTATGGGCTAAATAACAGGATAGATTGTGTTCTATAGCCTTGGCTGGCAGCCAGTCTACCGCAGAATGTAATGGAACCATACTGCTGGATAACATTTCTGCCCAGTCAGTTATGTGTCATTCGAGACATGATCGCCCAAGCGTGTATCACGTATGGCGTTTAACTGACTGATATGTGCGCGTGTTTATATGTGCATTTGAAGAAAATCTATAACAAAGTGGAAAAAGTGTATGCGTTTATTTTCTTTCAAAACTCATAAAATTAATAATATTGTTATCGATATAAAAATGTATACGCATATATATATATATATATATATATATATATGTGTGTGTGTGTGTGTGTGTGTGTGTGTGTGTGTGTGTGTGTGTGTGTGTAATTTACAAGTAAATATTGATATCTGATTTTATTTCAGTATGAAAAGGGAGAGATTAGACCAAGATTGCTGCCATATCTAGGCTGGCGTTGCCCGTTCCTCGATAGAGATCAAAAACGTTTACACAGCCTTATTCTCCACCCTGCCACCCTTACACCACAGGCGAAACATTGCCAGCCTCTCACTACTCTATCGTCTTTACTATGGCAAATATTCGAAAAAATTAACTACCTTAGATCCAACAGCTCATATCTTCACAGCTAGCCATCACCATGTCAGTCACGGTATCAGATCATCCCCATCCCCGTCCGTAAGAAGGAATTTTTATTCAGATGCTTCTCCCCTAAATCATCTCAGAGGATACTTCTCTGACAATTTCAATCTTTACTTCTTCATGTGAAGGGTCAGCCGATATCTATGCCACATATCCTTAACACTTCATTTCCACTCATTTACAACAAACACACTTTTTTTTAATCGTATCACCCTGAGCAAGTCGGTAACGCCACTGATGTGCAGAGGGCTACATAAGAGCAAAATGAATTGATAGGAGGAGAGTAAAGAGAAAGACGAACCAGTTAGAAAGGAGCAAGAGAAGAATGGGGATACAGGTGAAAGATAGAGAGAAAGGAAAAGATAAACAGGGAGATGTAGAAAGAACTAGAGTCAAGTGGTTAAGAGATGGGCATTGACATTGCATTTAAAGATTAGTATTTTCTACCTTGGGTGTCCATTGGACCTTGTATTGAGTTAAATAAAGTAAAAAACAGAGAATAGCACATAATTATATAATTATTCTGAAAGGGTTGTTTATTGTGATTTACGGTAACATTCTGCTCTTCCCTACGATTGAGACAATGAACTGTCCCTAATATTTGTCTATATTTCTGAGATGAGGTAGTATTTACATTATTCGGACTATTGTCCTCATCTTTGTTGTTATTTGTACGATGTTTCGGCCGTTGTACACTCCGGCCTTCTTCAGATGCTAGGAATTTCGAACTGAACCCTTTATTACAATCACTGTGACTTGACCCAAAGAGTTGTGAGTTCAATACCAGGCTGCAGCAGTGGTGAACAAGTAACTTTCAGGGTTAGAGGGAGATAACTCATGACTGCCAAAAGAGGCTCTACGCAAGGCATGAAGATCATATACCCCAGTGATTTTAATAAAGGGTTCGGTTCGAAATTCCTAGCAACAAAGATGAGGACAATAGTCCGAATAATGTAAATACTGTGAACTGTCCCTACTTGTAAATATAGCAAGTAGTGACATTAGAGTAGAATTTGAGGAGTAGTTGATTTACTGAAGTAAATTTGTTCTATGTATGACAGCAGATAACATCAAAGGCATAATGTTGCAAATTTAAATAAAGTTGGGAAAATTTAATAAGATAAACTTTCTTTTCTTTTTAAATCATTTCTGTTGCAGAGTAGGACTTGGTGCACATTCTACTCTTCCCTATGAATGTGACAGTGAACTGCTTTTACTTATAAATATGACAAATAGCCACATTAGAGTAGAATTTGAGGAGTAGTTGATTTTGCTCAAGTATTTCTGTTCTATGTAAAAGCATTTAACAAACCTCATCTTGTTTATTTTTTCTATCTGGTCCCTTTGATACTTTCTCTTTAACTACTGTCTTTCTAATTCGCGTTTATTCTGAACAAAGACAAAATAACAAGTTGTTTATAAGTATTAAAAGATTAACTCTATTGTGCACAACTCTAAATCAGTTATTTTATTTACAATCACGTTATTTGCATTTACTTAATTCCTTTGTTAATAAAAAATGTCTTATGTATATAATAATAATAGTAGGTATCTGTTTACCTCCCAAGATAATAATATAATATAATAATAATGATGGCTAGTCACTCGCATTTGAGGATACCCGTCTACCGGGGCGGCTAGTTAATCCCCATTGTAGACGCTTTCTCAGGCACACTTGTGTTTGTCCAACATCCACAGAGCCCATCTGTTGTTTATGCTGAAACTATGCTGAGCGTTACATTTTCTAGAAGAGAGCGTGTTATCTAGCATGAACATGTATGAAAAAAATGCCAGGACGCCCAGACCCTCAGTCACGATGACTTGCGACTTCGAGCTAGCCCAACCATTGACAGCTTCTCAATTTTACTCACAAAGCTTTGGTCAGCCTTTGGTGTGGTTTTCCAAAGATGCCGTACACTGGAATCGCCAGCCTGATAATTTCATGAATATAAATTTCAATATCATGGTCAGAAAGCGAACGTTTTAACCACCCGACCACGCGCCTATTAATACAATGCAATATAATATAATGTTTTGTCAAAATTCAATTCTCTGATGGTGAAACTGGACTGCCATTTCCAGAGCGCAACCTTGGGCGATGTTAAATGTAGACCGCGCGCTGCCCAGACTACATGATTACCCACCCACTATAGGCAGTGCCGACAAGATTCAAAAGAATACAGAACGTTACATTTGGAGATGGCTTGGCTGCAGGGGTTGCCGGAAAGATATCACTGTTGATAAACCAACCGCTTGCGGGGCTACACTCCGGGTTTCCTGTCTGGATATACTACCGTAGCTCTTTCCGTGTTTTGGATATGACTGCAACCCTGCAGTGGTTTAAAATCAAAATATTTTTTATCCCTAGATGGACTGCTTTCACTAGGCTATCCGGCTGTATTTACACAAAGCAGCTGGTTATATAGAGCCAGTTATCTGCCTTCGCTCATTCTCCGGCATGTTTGAAACCCTTACCACAGATGCATTTTATTTGTTTGCCCCCACTATCATCCTCGGCTATGACAACACTGGAACATAATTTACGTTTATAAACATTATATAGATCACATGTTTCATATACATAATTTATACAATACCCATGTCAATATAGGTTTCACTTAGGCTTTTTAAAAAATGTGTATACGGACATATCTTTATATAATGAAGCACGGAACTAATCTTAAGATAAAAGCGTATTTTATTTTCGAATTTTAAGTCTGCTAGATTCTTTAACTATTGAGTGTTGCACTGGAAAGTTGACAAATACATGAAACCATAAATGCCTTAATTCAAATTATAAAATTAAACTAATACCATATCTCTTCAGGATGTAGGCGATCATGACTCTCCACAACCCCCATTCTGTGAAATGATATAATATTTTGGGAAAGATATCAAAGTGTTTTCCGGTTATAATAATTTGAAATTCAGAGTTTTCCTTCTCCTAGATAGGTTGCCACCCAAAGCTAAAGAATACAGTTTATTCTACAATTTAATTCATATCTGGGGAAGACGACATGGATCTATGGTTTTTTCCATCTATATGAAAATGAACGCAACAGACCAAACCAGAATTGAACTCGGCTGGACGATTTCATTTTCCATGGGGATAACCGTTTTATACTCGCGTATATTTGACTCCAAATTTACTTCACTCTAATTTGTTTTTATCAACACAGTTACATTTCAGCCAAAACTCTTGTGAAATTTTTGTAAGATTTTTATTTGAAAACGTTTTTGAATTCACGGACTTGTTAATTCATTTTGTTGGTGTCCTTTTCTATGGCAAGATTATTTTTACATTGAAATGACTTTTGTGTAATAATAGTTGCATCGGATTTTACACACACACACACACACACACACACACACGCACACACACACACACACACACACACACACACACACACACACATATATATATATATATACATATACATATACAATGTTACGAAGATTAACGAAAATGTTATAAACAACCGACAATTTGAAATTATTTGTTTGAATATTATTTTTGATCGATACTCGTATTTAAGTAAATA
>JBBBDQ010001120.1:1997500-2047500 GCA_037127315.1 Ascarosepion bandense | reverse complement strand
CTTAATAATTCCTTCTCTTATTTCAAACGTATTCCTTTCTATTATTATTACTGTAGTCTTATTTTTTGCTACACTGGTTTTACTATAACTCTTTGTTATTATTAAAACTTTCTCTTTTTCATTCTTATTTCAAATTATTTCTTTGTTGTTCTAATTTTTAAAAAATCTTTTTCTGTTATTAAGTCTTACATTTTTTCATTCTTATTTCTGCTTAATTGTTCTATTTTTGTTTTGGATATGCTACTTGCTATCCTTGCTTTAAAATAAAATAAGTGTTAATTCATTTCATTTGATCTATCTATCTATCTATCTATCTATCTATCTATCTATCTATCTATCTATCTATCTATCACCATATTTTCTTACTTATCTATCCGTTTATTTCTATGTATGTATGTATGTATGTATGTATGTATGTATCTATCTATCTATCTATCTATCTATCTATTTATCTTCATATTTTCTTCCTTATGTATCTATGCGTATTTCTATCTATCTATCTATCTATCTATCTATCTATCTATCTATCTATCTATAAGTGTATATATATATATATATATGTATATCGTTAAATATGAGAGTATTATTCCCTTGTGCCCCATCCTCATCAATTTAACCGTGAAACTAGATTAGCAACTACGTCCCACCGTCAAAATAGGCAAATGTAAACGCCAATTCTACTCTAGCAATTTCCTCGCACTTCCCGCCTCTGGAACACCCTTCCCCATTCCTGCTTCTCTGATGGCTACAATTGCCAAAAGTTTAAATGCAACATCTCTGTGCACTCCTGCCTCCCTCTTACCCTTTCTACAACATCACCTATACTGTTTCTTCTCTGCCTTGCTTAGGGAGAAATGGTTACAAAAAAAAAAAACAAAAAAAAACGAGGAAAATTTTATCAATTTTTTAAAAAAGTTTTTCCATTTGGTAGGAGTTTGCAAATGTAAAACTGTCCTTAGCATCTATAGTCCCAAAAGCTTTCGGTCATTTTTTAGCCATTTTCAAGGGGGTTTTGAGTTTGTGTTTTAGTTTCTTTTCTTGTTGGACTGTGTCAGATGAAGCGCTTGAAACAATAGTTGTACTTCCTCACTCCTGCCAAACGAAAAAGTATAAGAATAAGAACGCTAGATTGATTAAATATGTAAATAAAACAAGTGATAACATTTCTATTGTCCGTCATATTTAACGAAAAACGTTTAAAAGAGTAGTTGCTCCCCAAATATACAGGGTGTATCAAAAATACTTTTACAAACTTTTGATGAGGGTTACTAACACAAGGTCATATGTCCATGAACATATGTTCAAAAGACAATATAGAACGTGTTCTTCGTGGTCAGACGTACGAGCGGATATCGGTCTTCCTTTGTGGTGTCGCGGATCCTATCTCATGAACGCGACGATAAACAGCAGAAAAGGGTGAATGACAGAACTACGTCAGTCTGGAAAAGCAATCCAGATACAAACGCGCAGCCTCGAGTTCATTACCATTTGAGCGGGCGCGTGTAAAAATCATATCTCCTTGCTCACGACATGACTATCCTGCCATAGATAAATGAAACATTTCGCAATTAACTCACCAGTACACATATCAAACGTAGAAGACAGACTAACCACAGATGTACACGAATGACAAATGTAACCTAGTCTAAATAGAAACACAGCGTCATCTGCCGAAAGCTTTCTTAAAACTTAATGCAAAAACGAAGGATCTGGGGCAAATGTTTCATGGAATTTTTATCCAGATTTTGGAGTGAGGAACCCCACCAAAACTTTATATATATATATGTATATGGTTAAATAAAAAGAAGACAAGAAGAAATCTGTATTTACTAGCCTACGCATTTCGTCCTGCGATGGACTTTATCAAAGCAAAAAATGAAACGCGCTCTATTCAAAATTACGTATCTATAAACAATCAGTGTTGGCAACTATAAAAAACGCTCACAAATCATTCAAAAAGATTACCAGAAAATTTTAGTTTTACAATTCCTTCCTGTGTAGTGCAATGTCACGAGATGTTAAAATGAAGGGAATTTAACCGTTTACTTTTGACTTTTTATTATATATGCTCGCCAGTTTGAGTATCATTTCCATAAGATACGTAATTTGGAATAAAGCTCATCTCGTCTTTTGGCCATCAGAGGACGAAACGCGTAGGTGAATTAAATGCAGTTTTCCTCTTGTCTTCTTTTTATTTAACCAGCCTGTCCTTAATCTCATATCGTAAATAAGTATATATATATATATATATATATATATATATATATATATATATATGTAAATGGCGAGGATAATCCAACAAGATCAGCTTATACAAAACATAAAGCGTTATGTCTGTATAGAGAGCTCAATGAATGTTATCCAGGGCAATATTTATAACGGAAAACTCAACACATAACTTAAATTGGTTAAAAAATTATGTATCACTAATATGAGCTAAATTATCTCATTTCATCAGACCACACTATGTTCGTTTCATTCGGCACAAATATTTTCCAGGAATAAACATTATTTAAAATGCAAATGAAAACAAGTAAAGATAGAAAAAAGGTAAAGATATAATTTTTTAAAATAATATATATATATATATATATATATTACGTTTTCATACTTTTTAATATCTTTACTTGTTTTCCTTTTTATTTTAAAAGAAATGCTTATTCCAGGAAAATATTTGTACCGAATGAAACGAACATAGTGTGGTCTGATGAAATGAGCAAACGTAACACATAGAAATGAATTGTAATTTATAACCAATCTAAAAGTTGTGTTGAGTATATACATATAGTAAAAAAAAAATTGTTAATTAACTAACCAATATTACCTTCAGCATCTCGAAGCCAGAGTTTTGGAGCCGGATTTTATCCATCCCACTGTTCAGTGGTATTTGGTAATTTGCTGTTAATATTTACAAATTTTTGCTTTTTATATTGTAAGTTGTTGTGTGTGCGTTTGTGTGTTTATACGCACGTACGCGCATTTCCTCTTTTTGCAGGTGCAGGCTGTCATACACAGTTGACCTCGTCTTTTATACACACACACGCACACGCACACAAACATATATATATATGCACATTATTTTTTCTGTTAATTTAGCCGATATTTTCCGTGCAACAGTCTATTTGTCACTGAATAAAACGGACAAGACTTAATATTTCCTTTCTTGGAGAAGGTACGTTATGCAGCTTTAATTCACCTAACTTTAATTTTCTTCTTGCACAGAAAACTTTGCCATTTTTTTCGGTTATTTATAACCAATCCTTTAATACCAGTATCACTTCTTATAAGTTTTATATTCGCTCCTCATAAAAAATCTACAACATGAAAAACAGTATAAAATGTTGACTGATTGATTGACCAGGTCCCACGTCGCTACACTTCAGGGATTAGACTGAAAGTCGGTGTTTAAGCCATAGTATAACATTTAAGAGAATCATTTAAGAGTCATTATCACTAGTAAGGATATATATATATATATATATATATATATATATATATATATATATATATATATATACACTAGCAGTATAGCCCGGCGTTGCTCGGGTGTAATGAAAGCTTTAAAACTAATGCATGGTCCTGGAGCTCAGACTCTTTGGACGTTGGCACCAAAGACTAAAAAGCAATAGTTGTTTCCAGTTAAAGCGAAACCGTAGACTGAAAGAAAAATGAATGGATGTAAGTCAAATTTTGATTTCCTGGTATCGATATCAAATAAGTTTTTTTCGTCGTAAACTGAATTTTGAAGGCTAAATAAGTCCTCTGAGTAAATGGTATCATGGCTGAGACTAAGAACTACAATTATACCTACTTAGAGCCAAACTCGAAGCAAAAACTAAAATAAAAGGGCTGAAATATATATATATATATATATATATATATACTCTGTTTTCTTTTAAGAAAAACTTTAAACACCGGTCATATTTCCGTAATAAATTTATTTCAGTCAATAATTGTTGTTGCCAACAATCACCGACTTCATCAGACGGAAGGCCCTATTCGACTTGTTTCATGTCGTATTACTACGGAATGAAAGTTCAGTCAAGGCCAGGCGGAGGGGGAGGCAACATAGGATAGCCCACTATAATAAGTATTTCCGTTTCCATTTGTCGGGATATAGTGGGAGGAGAAGTTTAATACAAACAAAACAACACGTGACTAATCGATTTTCTGCACTATTGTAAGAACTGTAAACTTGAAACTTATGAATATCGTTTCTTATGTTTTTGTCTATGAGTGTAAAATCGGACCACTCCTTCTATAACCTGATTTTTTCAATTAACGACTTTTTATATTTATCGGGAGTACCTCGGCACAAACATAGCTAAGAACACACACAGACGCTTATCGTACAACTGTGTAAATTTTCAAGAAAATCGGTTCAGCCGTTTCGGAGTCTATAGGTAACAGACACACACACACACATACACACACACAGACAAAGTTCCATTTATAAATAAGTTTAGATATATGAAATTATATATATATATATATATATATATATATATATATTTAAAAAGGTCAAAAGTAAAACTTATTTGGGTCGACGCATTTCGTCGTCTGACGACCTTTATCAAGTAAAACGTGAATATTTTTTCTAGCAAGAACACATAATGAAAATTTCATCAATAAATGTTTTGTTTTTATTCATATTGGTAATTTACAGATATAGTTTATTTATATCTGAATTATTAATCTTGCATACACACAAATCTGAACTTTATATATATATATGTTGATTAGTAAATTATTTAGTTTTTGGTCATAATAAAATTAGACCAGTACACAATTGCTTTCAAAAGTGTTCAATAATATTTTAGAGCTTTTGAATATTTTTCATTTGTAAACGAGTTATTACACGATCTAGGTTTCCAGCATGTAATGTGCTCAGGTGATTTGCAATAACTGATTTTAACGTTTTTTTTTAAGAACGCTCACGTAACGGTGAGTTTTTTGAACACTCAAAAACTTACACTTACGTAAGCGTTCTAAAAAAAAAAACGCTGAAATCATTTATTGCAAATCGCCTGAAGACACAACATGGTGGAAACGTAAGTCGCGTAATAAATCGTTTATATATATATATATATATATATATATATATATATATGAATGAATGAAAAATGACAAACGGTAAACGACGGTTTGTCGACGAGTTTCCTCCATTTAAAATCTTTATCTCAGTAGGAAGATTGTTATTTTGCAACATGTACCTATAAGCAGAATTAAAAATGTCGGTAAGTTTTAAAATTTTTTAAATTAAATAAGGCTCTAAAACATTAGAATGAAAATTATGTTAACTGCGTAAGTAAAAGAATACTATAGAACAAGCTGTGTAAATAAAGAGATTCTTTTGGAGAGGATCCCCAAGGAAAGAGATACTATATTCGAGAGACAAACTGTGTAAGTAAAGGAATAAAATAGGATAGACTGAGTACATGAAGTGAGAAATTGAGATAGTCTAACTGTGTAAGCAAAGCGATACTATGGGAGAGGCCAACTGTGTAAGGAAACGTATTCAATGGGATTGGCTGTGTACATACAGGGATAAATGGGGGAGGCTGTGTAAATAATGTGATACAATGAGAGAAGCTAACTGTAAGTAAAGGGATACAATAGGAGGGGCTAAGTTTCTAAGTAAAGGGATACAATGGGATGGGCTAAGTTTCTAAGTAAAGGGATACAATGGGAGGGGCTAATTTTCTAAGTAAAGGAATACAATGGGAGGGGCTAAGTTTCTAAGTAAAGGAATACAATGGGAGGGGCTAAGTTTCTAAGTAAAGGAATACAATGGGAGAGTCTAAATGTGTAAGTAGAGATATACTATTAGAGAGGCCCTTAAGTAAAGATACACTATGTTAGAGGGTAACTGTGTCAGTAAAGCAAACGGATACAAGAAAGGCTAACTCTGTAAGGGAAGGGTAAAAGTGTGTAAGGCCAACTGTGAAAGTAAGGAGATATTATGAGAGAAGATATGTGATGTAATTTAATGCCTAATAATTGAAACTAAGTAAATGTTATTACTATTGTTTTTGAATTTTTTTCTCATTTGTTTATATATATATATATATATATATATATAATCATGGCTTGGGAAAAGAGAAATTATTTTAAGAAAGAAGATATTTGAAAAGTTTAGGGCGTAAGTTAACTTTATGTGATGAATCAATAGCTAGACTGTCTGAATAACTGTCTCTATAAGTAAGTTGTGTTCTTTTTTAAAATTTACCTAGATAACATATCTCAGTAGACGATAAGCGTTGATAAATAAATAATTTCGTTTTATCTTTGTTCATACTATTTTTTACAGAATAGTTTTATTTAAATTATTCCACACAAATCGCCAAACCACACGCACACACACAGACACACACAAACACACGCACACACACAGACACACACACACACACGCACAGACACACGCACACACACAGACACACACACACACACACACACACAATATATATATATATATATATATATATATATATACAGACACACACAAACATATATATATATATATCTATATCTATATCTATATATATATATATATATATATATATATATAAAATAAAAAGGAAAACATGTTAGTCGGCGTGTTTTGTCCAATGATAAAGGCAAATTTGCCTTGAAAACATTCATCAGAGCATGAAAACACGTCGGTTAAGTTAAATTTTCTTTTTATCTTTACAAATGTATATATATACGTGTGTGTGTGTGTGTGTGTGTGTGTGTGTGTGTGTGTGCGTGTGTGCGTGTGTGTGTGTGTGTTAACCGGTAACTAAGAAAGCGGAAGCACCGTTTCAGACATTGTTAAGACAAAAAAGTACCGTGTCAGCCATATTGATATGCGTAAATAAAGAGCAGGTGTATCACTTTTGCCGGCAGAGAAGTAGCCAGACGAAACGGACCCCCTTACAAAGTTGTGATACACGCACACACACACACACACACGCACACACACACACACACACACACACATATATATATATATGTGTGTGTGTGTGTATGTGTGTGAGTGTTTGTGTATCTATGTTTCTGTTTGTAAATATACATAGTGCGAGTGTTGTATATATGTCTGTAATTGTTTTTGTGTTTTCATATGCAGATATGAGTGCAGATATGTCCATCTTGGTGTGTGTTGTATTTATTATTTGACTTGGTTTACAAAGAATTTACAAAATATATATATGTAAAAAGATAAAAAGCAACAAGACAAACTAATATAAAAGAAATATTTGACTTTCACACAAGCAGGTTTCTGGTAAAAAGAAAACGAAAATGGTATATAATTTTGAGAACCCTTGTATAAAACCTTTGATGCCACCGGAAAAAAAAACGGTGAAGGACTCTAATATAAAGACAAAAATGGAAGAAAAAACCCCAAGGAACAGGAGATTGCACACGCATTAGGAATATAGATTGTTCAATGTCCACTCAAAGTTTATTTTCCCCCAAAACATTAAGATAATTACAAAGAATATTTCACACATTCCTAGAAAGACAAAATGCAAGGTTACCATTAGTAATATTGTCTCTTATTATTATCATCGTCTGTACTCCTTGGGTTTTCACACCAGCAGGTGCATATCAGTGGAGTTCAGGTGACAGCAAGTCTTCACCATACTCCAGCACTCTCCTCAGTATTCTGGTTGTTATCGGCATCTCTGTTGTCTGTTATTATTATTATTATTATTGATCGTCTGTCTTTTTTTAAGTTTTTTTTTCTTTCTGTTGTTTCTTTAGTATCTCCAAAAAAAACTTTAAACTGAAAACAGGAATGGTGGGCAGAAAGTCGTAGAAAGAGAATTCAATCGAAGAACTTCATCTATTAGATTCGATAGAAACCAATCAGGAAATGCCGCAGTCGTTTTTACCCGGGTGTCCTGATCGTTTTATCTTAGGTTTACTCCCTCGCCGTATTAGCGAGCGACTTCGAAGGAATTTCTTTTTCTCTTCGTCAACCGTGTTGTCGGAAGCTTCATCTTCGGCTGTATGGTCCAAGGACAGTCGTCGTTTAAGGAACGGCTCCAGTTGCCTGACAGTGGGAATATTTGCCTGAATTAGCAATATTCGAAATATATCGTTAATACACTCGCCAGTTTTGGCTGAGACCTCTACGAAGCGACCCTTGAGACCGTCATTGTTAACCCAGTCGAGAGCATCAAACTTCTCAATAATACGGTCATTCTCCAAATCTACCTTGTTACCCACGATCACAACGGGTATTTTTTCGTAATCCCGTCTTTCCTCTTTGATTTGGATCCATAATTCTTTTACCTCTTTGTACGAGTCCACGTTCGTGATTGAATATACTAGCGTAAACGCGTGAGCAGTCGAGATAGACAGGCGTCTCATGGCTGGGAATGGTATGTTTCCTGCAGTGTCCAGAATGTCCACTTTGATAAGGCTACCGCTGATGTCATACTGACGACAGAATAGGTCTTCAACGGTTTCGTGGTACTCTGGTGTGAACGCGCCAAAGAGAAAGCGCTTTATAACGCTGCTTTTCCCCACGCCTCCTGCTCCGAGCACGACGACGCGATGTCGTTGGTCTGTGTCGTTCATGTTGGGACTCCGTTTGGGATGTGACCGGTAAAGAAGAAGAATGAGAAGAGAATATTGAGACTATAGTATTTACAAGACTTCAGCACCACTTTCAGATAAGCCCACAAACTTAAATGCTTTCGTCTAGTTATGACGTCATTTCAGGTAATTCAACCTCCTTAAGAACCTGAAAAAAAAAAAAAAGAATAAATATCATTAATTTTAAGTAAAAAAAAAGGAGAAAATAAAAACAATATTTATTTTTCAGGTATTTTAATTTTTATCGAACTATTGAACTTATTTTTGTACTTAAGTCACTGGTGCCTCCTCAACAGGTGTTTACTCGTGCAACCAGACTGGCAACTGGGTCCCACCCATTCACAGTCAGGTTAGCCAAATGCAGACGATAATTCTACTCCTGCAGCTTCTTCTCTCGCACTTCCCACCTGTGGAACTCGCTCCCGTATTCTTGCTTTCTCCAGAGATTTAAATGCAAATTTAATACTCATCTACTAACCACTGGACTCTAGCTCTCTCCCCACCCCTGTATAACCTTCCCTTTCTCTCCACCTATGTATCTGTCATCGCACCTGCTTTCTCAGCTTTCTATTGTTCCTTTCTAACTAGTTTGTACTCCTCACTCTTTTCTAATTAATCTTTTTCATTTATGTAGCCCCCTGCACATCAGTGGCATTTCCGCCTTGCTCGGGGTGAAATGATTAAAAAAAAACCCAAAAAAAACTTAATGTTGCGTCATTAGCATTACGATTGCTACTTTCTGCAACTTTCATTAAGTGTCAGTCAATCAGTTAAATGCCATACGTGATACACGCTTCAGCGATCATGTCTCGAAAGTGGGCAGAAGATATTCCCGCAGTAGGTTGCCATTACTTTCTGCGGTGGACTGGTTGCCAGCCCAGGCTATAGAATCCAATCTGTTCTGTTATTTAACCCATAACTAACGGGAAGAGACGGATTAATACCTTTCCCAAGGGTATTTGCGGGTAAGTGAAGGCAAGGTATTCAACCGGAAATCGAACTCGGTTCTACGATTTCTTGTTCCATGCTGATATCCACTGCTCCACAGCGCACATCCGTGGTGTATGAATCATAAATAAGTGTACGAATCATAAAAAAAATCATTTAATATTTGTATGAGTCTCTGGCTTCCGATCGAACTCACGCTTGTCGAACTATCTGTCTTCAGAACTCAAACGAGGTTATGCCGAGTCTCGTATGGGGTAAATAGACGAGAACGCGACCCCGCCACTGTGAGTATATGGAGAGGTTTTGCCCGAGCGGAAACACAAGGAAAGCCTAACGGTAAAAAATCTACCTTGTGCCACACCACACCTTGTTGGGAGAATCGAGTAAAAAACCGAGTTTTTGGGTTTGACGAGTTATCATTACTAGAAAGGCCAGTAAAATTTTTAGTTTTCCCATTTGAATTTTCTGAAGAATCATAATTCTTCAGTTAATGACTGAATCGCTCATGTCGAGTTCTACGCCGATAATATATCCGTAGAAATGTTCATATTGTATTGTTAAATATTTAGGTTCAACGACTTTAAGAACCTATTGCAATAGGGTCCTGGGCATGACAGTAAACTGCATCCGGCAGCAAGGCCCTTGATCGGGAGGTTGTGAGGAACATGGAACCACCTCTTAATTTTTGTTGTTCCCAGATACACCCTGACCCAGAGCGGTAGCACCTGTTAGGGTCCAGCTAAGGGCAAATAGTTAACCCCTAAACTAGGGTCAAAATACTATGAAAGTATAAAAATACACAGTTATAAAAATATATACATAAAAATAGACGTTTATAGAAAAATATACATTTTTTGAAGGAAAAATATTACCAAGAATACATTTTTGAAGAAAAAATTATTACCATAACACATTTTCGAAGGAAAAAATTATTCTCAGCAAAACATTTTTGAATACAAAACTAGAATACATTTTCAGTTTTCTAAAATAAAAAAAAATAGAGACAAAATTTTTTTATTAATATTTGACTAAACTAATCTTTTCACTATAACCGAATATTAAAAAAACATAAAAAAACCTTTAAATTCAACTTTTTTGGCATTAAATAATCCACAGAGTTTGATATGCCGTTAAAGAAAACTAAAAATCAAACCTATTGCAATAATACTCATAAATAGGATTGCTTGTCATTATTTTATGAGGTAAGAGGGTACAAATAAAAAATTTGAAATTGGAATCCGCAACTTTTTCTATTTTACTGAAATAACCGTGAAACAATTTTATTTCTATCTTTTTTTCTTTCTTTCTTTCTTTCTTTCTTGCATTATCTTACTGAAACCAAGTAGCGTTTGTCTTTTGCTTTTGCACGCAATCAAAACTGAATAGTCCATTATTTATAAGGTATTGTCAGAAGCCGTTCTGTCCTCGCCTCTTTACTTATTTTTTTCTGACTAAATCCGTATTTCTCTTACTAATAATTTAAAAAATAAATCAGTAGATGATGGTATTCTTGGTAACGAGATTTTAGCGTTTGCTTTATTCAATTTTTTTGTTCAATAATGGGCGCCTTAAAATATCGTATTCATCACTTTCACCACTACATTGCTTTTGGCTAAGATGAAAGTGTAGTACCTGTTTTTATCAGTTTAATCGAATTCTCTCGTTTCACATTAATCTTTCTTTTTTCTTTGTTATCTATAAATATAGATATTATTTACATATATCATGAATTCTGTTTGATTTAACTTTATTATAGATACTCGTAATTGAGTGGATAGACTGTTTATTATATATATATATATATATATATATATATATATATATATATATATGAGGAAGGACATAATTTTGATTTCAGAAATGCTGATTTAATTTAAAAAATATAACCTTTTAAGGAGGAAGTATTTTGGAAAACGTATTAATAACATTGCTACCAACTATAAACATGTGATTAAAACATAACATTAAATACGCTTGACACGATTTAATTTTGTATACATATACTTAAATTGATAATAAACATCTCGTGTTTTATTACACGTGGCAAACACACTTAAGTTTTTCCGCTACATTTAAAATATTCATCCATTGCTTTATTACACGTGACATGTATCTGACCAATGAAATAAAAAGTCAGTCAACATACGGTCTCTGTGAATTAAAACAAAAGAGAAATCCTTCGTCTTTACACTTTTTTTTCCTACTAATTCTTCACTTGTTCTATTGTCGGATTTCGGTCCATATCTCTCTGTCTGTCTGTCTGTCTGTCTGTCTCTCTCTCTCTCTCTCTCTCTCTATATATATATATATATATATATATATATATATATAAGCTTCTTCAGAGATTCATTAAAGACGAATAGTTTTTTAAAAAATCCAAGAGACTGTATGTTGATTTGGCTTATAGGCTTTGTTTGTGGATGACGACTATATTATGCTCTCATTACGATTGAGCTCTCTAGAGAGGAGAATTTAAAAAAAACACTTCTGCAATCTATGCAGTAATCTTCAGCTATGAATTCAGTTCTTTCGGTGACTGGTGTGTGTATACTCCGCTTATATACAACACGCTAAAATTTCCCTTCTCTGATTCCACGTGCCTACGGCTTAAGGGTTAGCGACTCCACCTAACACCGAATCGGTCGAGTTTCGATCCCGGCCAAAAGCAAGAGGATAATCTAGCCATCCTGATGAGCTGTGATAGCGAAACAGGCTTGTATGTGAATGACGAATACATACATGCATATATATATATATATATATATATATATATATCCCAGGATGATAGGATGAGGAAAAATAAGAAAAAAACTATAATTGTAATACACATGCACACATGAACTGTCCATTTGTACTGCATACAGGACATGCAATAAGGAATGAGGGCTTGGAGGACCTGATACTAACAGGTCAGATAGAAGGAAAAATAGGCATGGGAAAGTGTGCCAGGAGCTACCAGGAAAAGAGAGACGTGGAGGGCTATGATCGCCTATATACTGAAAGGACAAGGCACATAGAAGAAGAAGAAGAAGAAGAAGAAGAAGAAGAAGAAGAAGAAGAAGACTGTCTTACTATCTTCTATTTCTGTTCATTATTAATGATTCAGTTCCTAATTCTTCAACACTCTGTAATCTTTTGTATTTTAGTGGCTTTGTTGCCTTGCTTGGGAGGGGGATACTGATAAAAAACAAACAAACAAACAAACAAAAAAAAAACGGAAAACATTAAAGTGAATCAATAAATAACTTTTGACTTACACTACCGGCCATAATTATTAGGCCACCCCAGATTTTTAAAAGAAATGATGAATTTCATATTATTTTCAGTATTTATTGCCAAGTGGATAATTCTAAATAAAAATAGAATGGTTCTTTTGTTATGATTACTTTTCAAAATTTTACAAGGCAAGGAAGCAAAGATAAACTCGTCCGAATCACCCTAATTTTTCTTCATTCTTTCATTGATGAAACTGCAATATAGGTAATTATCAAATATTTATAAATTCATTTGATGTACATGTTATTGTTCAGTATAAACAACAAAAACATTCTATTTTCATTTACAATTATTCTTCATCTTCTATGTGCCCTGTTCCTTCAGGACGTAGGCGATCATGGCTTTCTACGTCTCCCTATCCCTGGTGGCTCTTAGCACGACTTCTCCTGTTACACAATGCAAACCTCGTTCCATTATCCATCTGATTAGGTCCTTCAAATATGTTATCCGTTACTTTGTTCTGTCCCTTTTTCCTTGTATCTGGCCTGTTAGTCTCAGGTTCTTCAAGCCTTCCTTCCTCATTGCATGTCCCAGGAACTTCAGCTGTCGTTTCCTGATGCTCAGTATTAATTTTCTTTTTGTTTCAATCATTTTTATGACCTCATCATTGCTCACATGCTCGATCCATGATATTCGCAGCATCCTTCTGTAGAACCACATTTCAGTTGCTTCAAGTTTTTCTTTCATCTTTGATGGTATTGTCCAGCATTCACTGCCATATTAAAGGACGAATATCACATAGCAACCCAGTACTCTCTTCCTAGTTTCTAGCGAAATTGTCCTGTTTCTTAATACTTACTCAACTTCTGGAATGCTTCCTTCGCCATACCAATTCTTTTTCGGATTTCTGTGTTGCACTTTCCGTCTTCTGTTATAACACTTCCAAGGTATTTAAATTTTTGTACCTGCTTGATTCTAGTATCCCCGACCTGTATTTGGAATATTGGGCTGGCCTGTTTACTGATGACCATGCATTCGGTTTTCTTGTAGTTTATTTGTAGTCCTTTCTTGTCACTCCCTTCAGCTACCTTCTGTAGGAGGTCTTGTAGTTTCCTTTCTGTGTCTACTATCAGCACTGTATCATGTGCGTACCTTACGTTGTTTAAAATGTGGCCTCCGATGACAAATCCAGGCATAACTTCTAGAGTCCTCAAAATATTCTCGCTGTACAAGTTGAAGAGGTCCGGTGAAAAGACACATCCTTGTCTTACGCCACTTTCTATATTTGTATATCTGCTGAATTCATTACCTGTCCGTATACAAGCAGATTGCTGCCAGTAAACATTCTTGATTACTCTTATGACTTTCCCAAATATGTCAAGGCTGCCGAGCGTCTCCATAAATTCTTTGTGGCGTATTTTGTCAAACGTCTCCGCATAATCAATAAATCACAGGTATAAGTCCTTCTTCGTTTGTATTGCTCATTCAGAGAGCATCCTAATCATAAATATGGCATTCCTTGTTCCAGTGTCTTTAGCGAAATCACACTGTTCTTTCCCTGATTCTGCTTCTCGCTCTGTTCATCAGGATTCGGACGATCAATTTTGTTATATGGCCCATTAAACTGATGGTTCTGTGGAGTTCGCACTCGTTTGCTCCTGGCTTCTTAGGTAGTGCTATGAAGATCGATTTGTTGAGGTCATCTGATATTACACCACTATTATAAATTTCATTTATTATTTCTGTAATTTTCTCTATACCAAATTCTTCCAGGGCTATCAGCAGCTCTATGACTATGTCGTCTGGTCCAACTGCTTTGTTTCAATTCAGTTTGGCTATTGCAGATTCCACTTCACACTTTAATATTTCCGGTCCGTCCTCATCTTTGCGTATTATTGGTTGCTCTCTTTTGTTGTGAAAAAGATCTTTTAAATATTTTCCCATCGTTGCAGTATTTCCTCTTATGATTATCTTTCCAATATGATTGTTCCACCCTTAGATTTTATACATCCTGTTGAAGAGCAGGTTTTTTGTCCTGTCAGTTCTTTTATTTCTTTATGCATGTCTACTTTATTATTCCTGCTAAATCTCTCTATTTCTGCACATTTGTCATTTGAGTCATTCCTCTTTAGCCTGTCTGCATTTTCTTTTTATTTCCTTGTGTAGTTCCCTGTGCTCCATTCCATGTTTTGATATCATTTTCTGCCTCCTTTGCATCATGTCCAGAATCTCTTCAGTCATCCACTCGTTTTTTTTCTGTGCCTATTTTCCTTTGGGGCAATGTTGCTTGATATGATTTGTTCTTCATATTTGATTTTTAACACTGGGGTGGCCTAATAATTATTGCCGATAGTATATTTATTCTTAATCTTCACTGATTGTGCTGTTTTTCAGCTCAGACTGGACACCAGTTTCATACTCAGGGTGCAGTCAAAAGTTTGTGGCTTAAAAGATAGCTCTTTAGTTAGATCGTCACTCACGAAATAAATCCTTAAGCCGATTAACCTTTTTTCATCAAGATAACGGTAATATAGCAAGAGGCTTGCGACGTTAAATCTGCAAGATGTTGTAGTTGTATGAAAATAATTTTGTCTCCCAGAAGAGCACGGAAACATTTTAGGACTCCAACGACACTAGAAAGTGAATACTGCGCATCTCCATATATCGCAAAAGAACAACATCCAGCCTGATCTGGCTCTTTTAAATGTAGAGGATATCAGGAGGAGTCAGGTACTTACTGGAGAAACGACGATTTTTCTACCATCTTTATGGATGGATCGTATGTACGAGTTCCACTCAAGGTCTGGGTTGAGTTTATATCCCAACAGGCACTGAAAGAACCGGACTTCGCCGAGGTAAAATCTGTCCATTGTGGTTGGTGATAATTTTCGCTGTCGTCATTTGAAGAAAACGTTTTCCCACCCTATAGTAGGAGTCTCTAAATATATATATATATATATGCTTCATTTTCCTGAGATGTTCTAATCTTAAAGAATAAATATATTGTCTCACATTTTAACAAGGAAACCCTTTGTTTTATACTTGTGTGATTTGGCACTAACCTTGTGGATTGCATTGCTGGATTCCCTTTCATTGCAACTAGATTCGAGATAAGACTTCCCCCTCTTCTAGCTACCATTTTGTTAGAAATAGTGAACACTGTTACAGATCTAGACACGACTTCCTTAGATTCGTTGTCTTGCAATAAACTCATTTTTCATCGCCAGTGACTACTATTTTCCCAAGTTGTTTCTCTTTCGGTTGGTGGTGGTCTCGGATCTACACACAATTTTCGTCTTTTTGTTCTCTTGTAGTAAATCAATTTTTATTGAAAGATACTGTCATTTTCCTCTGTAGATTATATTTAGGTTGAAACTTTGAAGAATGTCTTGGTCGTAAATCTAATTTTCTTAGTTTTTCTTTTTTTTCCTTCTTTTTTTTTTGTCTCGTAACAAATCTATTTTACTCGCCAGAGGTAACCATCTCTCCCGGTAATTCTCTTTCGGTTCACATGCTAGAAACAGTTCTGGATCTAGACACAATTTTTTTCTTTTGTTGACTCGTAATAAAAATATTTTTTTCATTACCAGTGGTAACCCTTTCCCACGTTTTTATCTTACTGTAAAAATTAATTTGTTTATGTTTTCTCATTTTTTATATCTTTCAAAATACTTTTAGAAGTATATGATTATTACTCTCCACATTTTCTTATTTCTTAATATCTGTCGATTGTTATGGTTAAGCAAAGATAGTAGAGCTGTTCTTTTCCGTTACCCTTTCCTACATATGTTGACCGCTGTTGTTTAAAAATCTAAATCTTATAGCGAATCCTCGTCAGCACCGAGTGACGTGTACGCATTTGGTCTCGATATTCCGTAGTGGGATGAGTGACGTATTGTATCTTCATTTAATCACTTTTAATATGCGGAAATGAAATAAGACCAAATATATTCTACTTCACACTCACTTTTATTTTCATTTTTCTCTATCTCACCAGAAAGGATTTTAGGTAATTTCTATTTTTATAGCTTTCAAGTGTCTGTTGGTTGTCTTCCTATCTTCTATGTGCTTTGTTTTTTCAGAACGTAGGTGATAATGGCCTCCAGATCTTCCTATCCTAAGTGGCTCTTAGCACTCCTTTCTCCTGCTATCTCGTTCTGCCATTTATTTGCTCAAGCTCCTCAAGTATATTACACGCTGCTTTCACCTGTCTCTTTCCTTGTATCTGACCTGTGATTATCAGATTCTCCAAGCCCTCTTTCCTCATTATATATCCCAGGAACTTCAGATATCTTTTCCACGTGTCAGGTATTAGTTTTCTTTCCGTTTCCATCTTCAAAACCTCATCATTGCTCACATGTTGGGACCATGGTATCTTCAGCATCCTTCTGTAGTTATTTCAAGTCTTTTATCTTTTAAGATATTTTTCAGCATTCACTATTATATTGAAGGGCAGATATCCCATGGCAATCCAATATTCTCTTCTTCGTTTCTAGCGAAATTTTCTTGTCTCTTAATACTCTACTTAGCTTCTGGAATGCGTCATTGTTCATGCCAATTCGGCTTACGGCCATATCACGTTGAATACACCAGTTCTTGCTCGATCACCGAAATTAAACAACGTTGTCCTTGGTCAGTACTTAGATGGGTGACCGCTTGGGAATACCAGGCGCTGTAAGCATTTTGTGACGGATGTGCGTTGTGGAGCAGTGGATATCGGCTCGGAAAGAGAAATCGGTGAGCCGAGTTCGAATTCCAGTTGAATACCCTGCATTCACTTAAGCACTGGTACCCTTGGGAAAGGTATTAATTCGTCCCTTCCCTCCAGTTATGGGTTAAATAAAAAGGGTAAGACTTGGGGACCCTGCTCTTTAAAACAAATCCCAATGAATCTTGATACTCGAAAAGAAAAAATATTACTAGACACAAAACTTATATAAAAAACAAGAATAAATTGTTGAAAGAAAAAGGTATTACCAGCAATAAATAAATAAAATTTAGTTGGCAATAAATGACCCGCCCAGGTTGATATGCCATAAAAACAAAACAACCAACCATGCAGTTCGCCTTCGGATCTCAGTGTTGCACTTTCCACCTTCTGTTAGAACTACTATATCCACTATGTCACCGTTCAGAAGGATATAGTAGTTGGTTATACATTTGTTAGTATTATCTAGTGGTCATGAGTTCGATCCTTGGACTTGGTTGTGGCGAAACAAATTCCAACATGAAAAAACAATAATTGATTTCACAGGATATTTCGTAATAATCAACGAGATAATCCACATCAGCCAATCTATGTACACCTGATGATGACTAGAGAGTACTTGGTCGAAACGTTGTGTCTATTATAACACCTATATTAAACAAGATGAGAATAAATATTCGAAATAATTCTAAGATTATTGAAATGTTTTCAATTGTCTTTTTTTTCCCATTATTTTACATTTACTTTATTTTACTCCAAAATCACGTCATTGCTCACATGTTCGGTCTATGGAATCCTCAGCATCATTCTGTAGAACCATCCTTCGGTTGCTTCAAGTTCCTCTTTTTCTCCTTTAAAGAGAGTGTTCAGCATTCACTGCCATATTGAAGGACAGATATCACATAGAAGTCCCGTATTCTCTTCTTTGTTTCTAACGTAATTTTCCTATCTCTCAATACTCTACACAGCTTCTGGAATGTATCCTTGGTTTTGCCAATTCGTCTTCAGATCTCAGTGTCGCCCTTTATGCTTTCTGTTAGAACACTTTGCAGGTACTTAAATCTCTGTACTTGTTCGATTTTAGTATCTTCAGACTGTAGTTGGCATTTTTGACTGCTTTTTTTCTTTTTTTTTACAGATGACCATGCATTCTCCTGCCATTAAGCTTGTCTCTCATTCCTTTCTCACTTGAATTCTAATCTCAGATACAGACCTTGCCAATCCGCCACGCCTTGCGTGGCAGGTTACTGCCAGTTACTTTATATATCATGGGGGGAAAGCCTGATTCCTGCATTGCACTAAGAAAAAATGCTGATATAAATTTTTTTTTTAATCATTTCCCCCCGAGCAAGGGGCTACATAAATGTAAAAAGATTAATTAGAAAAGAGTGAGGAGTACAAACTAGTTAGAAAGGAACAATAGAAAGCTGAGAAAGCAGGTGCGATGACATATACATAGGTGGAGAGAAAGGGAGGGTTATACAGGAGTGGGGAGAGAGCTAGAGTCCAGTGGTTAGTAGATGAGCATTGACTTTGCATTTAAATTTCTGGAGGTTGTAGCCGTCAGGAAAGCAAGAATACGGGAGCGAGTTCCACAGGCGGGAAGTGCGAGAGAAGAAGCTGCAGGAGTAGAATTGTAGTCTGCATTTGGCTAACCTGACTGTGAATGGGTGGGACCCAGTTGCCAGTCTGGTTGCACGAGTAAACACCTGTTGAGGAGGCATCAGTGACTTAAGCTCGTCTGAGCAGAAGCCATGAAAGTATTTATAGAACAGAGAAAGGGAGGCCACATTTCGACGATGGGGAAGTGGCTGCAGTCGAGCCGCCAGATCAGTACCTATCACATTACAGACTCTCCTTTGGAGCTCTCAAGAACACTGAGGAGAACGGCAGGGGCACCTGACCATAAATGGCAGCAGTACTCCATGCACGGACGGATGGTTGACTTGTATATATGCAGGATGGATTCAGGTGGAAAAAACATCCTGGATCGACATAGTGACCCAACCTTCTTAGCAGTAGATTTTACTATGGATTGAATATAGTGGTTCCATTTGAGGTCTGAGGACAGGGTAAGTCCGAGGAGGTGTAGTGTATTACTCTCCGGGAGAATCGCTTGGTCCATGCTTATGGGAGGTAGGAGAGGTTGCCTGTAATGGTTGACAGACAACAGCTTGGTCTTAGATGAATTGCCTACTGTTCTGTTTGAAATATATAACGCTCTTCAATATGCATTCACGATTTTTTTTAATATTCTCGTAATAAACCAAGTAATCTTCGCCAGTAAATCTTTTCCCAAAACTCTTTTATATTATAATTCACCCAACACAAAACTTACAAGCCACTCAACGTGAATGGTTACCAGATTAAGTTTATTACAAGGGTGTTTAGGGAGAGTAGATAGGGCATATGAGGATATGTAAGATAAAAATTAAGACCTTAAAGATCTAGTAAGCACCCTTGCGGGGGTCTGTTCCACGAAGTAAAAGTTTTGAGGCTAGAGTTATCTAAGGGTAACCTTTTCCTTACTGTGGATGAGTCGAACTTGTGTACGTGTCATGGTGGGTTCTTGCTTTGAAGGTTTTAAGTAATCAGTGTAACTTGTCTGGACATTTGCGATGAAAATAGTGATAGACTAGTGAAGGGTTAGCAGCATTTTGTCTGTGAGAAAGGGGTTGTTGGTTGGACTAAGAATTCATCAGCCACAAGGTCGCGTAAAAATCTTTTGAACTCTGTCGAGACTGGACAGTAAGGACTGAACAATTACCCATGGCAGTAATACTCTATTTGTGTTTTGATCTAACTGTCGTAAACAGATCATGGCATGGTACATTTTGAAGCGTTAAAATATACCAACCGTTCTTCCAGTATCATTTACGGTCAAATTGCGTTGAAATCACTGGCTTTTTGTTTATACTGTTATTCACTCAATAGAAGACCCAAAATCACTGAAGATAGTGGTTTGCTGAATAAATTTACTGTACATTATGAGGATATGTAGGAGAGATAAAAATTGACAAATAATCAATCACCTACAAGACGGCGAAAACATTTTTGAACTCGGTCAAGTTTGGATCAAGAGGCGTAGACAGTTCAAGCTGAAATTATGACGGAATGCTTGGTGTGATCTGACTCTTGTTAAGATAGAACCACAATAGAAGGCGCCCGGCACAAGGAACTGATTATTTTTCCAACCTCTTAATTTAGGTTCTGCTCTGTGATAATGAATCCTTCTGCTCTGTTTCAGATAGATTGAATGATAAAAGCCAACCTTTACGCTTAGCTGTGAGTCCGAGGCCAGAGAAGAGATCAGCAAGCAGACTTTGTTTCTAGCGACATTTTCTCGTCTCTTAATACTCTATTCAGCTTCTGGAATGCGTCATTGTCCATGCCAATGCGCCTTCGGATCTCAGTGCCGCACTTTCCGTCCTCTGTTAGCACAACTTTTTATTGTAAACCCACTAGATAGAAGTTCTACTATATTTTGACAGTCTATCTAGAGATGGGATGTGCGTTGTGGTGCGGTGGTTATCGACTCGGAACGACAAATCGAACGACGAGCCGATTTCGAATTCCAGTTGAATTAATGGCATTTTCTTACGCACAAATACCCTTAGGAAAGGTATTAATCCGTCTCTTTCAAGACATCATCGCCCAAAGCGTGTTTCACGTATGGTACTTAACTAACTGGTCTAGATAAAAAAGCACTCATCCCCCAGCAACTAGGACCACTCTTGCGGATATGTCAGCTCGAAAAATCGCACGAGGCCAGAAATTCTTAAGCCGGCTGATAATCGAGTTTTAAAGATCTGAACGTTTCTGGAAACTTTGGTACCGATATCAATATGATAGAATCTGAAAAAAAGGCGTAAGGTCATTAAATCAGGGATATCATCTTGATTCTTTGAATTTAAATGAATAGATGACTTTGAAGTGATGAGTTATCACATTTACTTCTTATAGGCGACCTATACAGCGACCTATATTCGACCTATACAACGAGACAATTCTAAGGGCTCTAGAATTCTGTCAGGATTCGTCATTGGTGGTCGCAATCTGAAAAATATAAGATACGCAGGTGACACAGTGCTGATAGCAGATACGGAAAAATGCTACAAGATCTCCTACTGGAAGTAGTTAAAGAAAGCGTAAAGAAAGGACTATCAACTACAAGAAAACTAAATGCATGGTTATCAGTAAAAAGAGGAACCCAAAATGCCAATTCAAAGTTGGTGACACCAAAATCAAACATGTGCAGAAATTTAAATACCTTGGGAGTGATCTAAAAGAGAACGAAAAGTGCGACACTGAGATCCGAAGATGGTTCTGGTATGGCCAAGGATGCATTCCAAAAGCTGAGTATTAAGAGATAGGAAAGTTTCACTGGAAACAAAAAATAGTATTGGATTCTAATTTGATGTCTGTTCTTGAATATGGCAGTGAATGCTGGACAATCTCATCAAAGATGAAGGAGAACTTGAAGCAAAAAAAATGTGGTTCTACAGAATGATGCTGAGGATACAATGAATAGAACACACGAGCAATAACGAGGTTTTGGAGAGGACAGACACAAAAAGGAAGCTGATACTTAACAGCAATAAAAGACAACTGTAGATCTTGGGGCATGTAATGAGGAAGGATGTGCATTGTGGTGCAGGGGATATCGGCTCGGAATGAGAAATCGGGGGGCCGAGTTCGAATTCCATTTGAATTCGGTGCATTCACTTACGTGCAAAATACCCCAGGAAAGTTATTAATCCGTCTCTTCCTTCCAGCTATGAGTTAAATAACAGGACAGATTGGGTTCTATAGCCTTGGTCGGCAACCAGTCTACCGCAGAAATCAATGGCAACATAGTGCGGGAAAAATCTTCTGCCCAGTCAGACATGTATCTTTCGAGACATGATCGCCCAAGCGTGTATCACGTATGGCACTCAACTGACTGACTGAATGAGGAAGGAGAGCATCGAGAATTTGATGCTCACAGGACGGATAGAGGGGAAGAGAGACAAGGGAAATCAATGCGCAAGATACATAATGGACTTTAGTAGATGGATGGTGGAGCTGGAATTGAGTGGAATAACAGAAGAGATATTAAGTGCGATGTAGAGGGTGATGGTCGCTTACGTCCTGAAGAAATACGACATATACTTCTGTCGGATCTGTGTGGCACTTTTTTACTAAGAGGAAAAATATAAGCGACAAGTGACAGGAGCAAGTGGAAGTCAATGATCGCCTATGTTCTGAAGAGCACATAAAAAAGAAAAAAAAGTTCTTTCAGGGCGTGGCTCTTAAAACCTACCTTACTTCGCTGCTTGTAGCAATGTTTGAATTTTTACCACCAAGCTTTACTCTAAATCTGACATCCATTCAAACAGGCTGTTTAGTCGAGTTACTCACGTATTGCCACTTTTGAATTGAAGTTGTTCCCAGATTCACCCTAACCTGGTGTGGTAGCTGCTTTTAGTGTCTGAGTTATGAGAAAAAATTGAACCCAAAACAACATTAAAATACTATGGAATGTAAAATAATCTCGAGTATAATAATAATAATAATAATAATAATAATAATAATAATAATAATAAAAAAACTGTCAAAATATAAAGACCTGGAAATTGAAATAGAAAAAATGTGGAAATTGAAAACAAGAGTTGTGCCAGTGATAGTAGGTGCACTTGGAATGATAAAAAATGAACAAAACAACACATTGAAAGAATCCCTGGAAACCCCAGCTTAAAAGATATACAAAAAATTGTCTTATTAAGTACAGCCCACACACTAAGGAAAACTTTATCTATGTAATGCTGGAGATGATAGGGAAGATAGAAAAACATGAAATGAAGCCATAACAACACGCCACTACCTGCCTTAGGTCTCCCCGCAGACTTGGTTGGTAGTGAGACCAAAGCAGAAATCGAAATATGATGAAAAATGACATAATAATAATAATATATCAACAATATATATTCACAGTAATATAACTAACAATATATAGTGATAGTGAAATGACTAACAATATATATTATTAACAAAATGGCCAGTGTTATGGTGCCCTCCTACGAGAAATGGACTATTCCTCTTACTATCTATAATTACCTTCTTGGCTTCTGGAAGCGGCTAACGGCAGTCAAGTACGCAGTTAAGTACAGCTGCGATTCAGACAATAAGCAGCGTAATAATAGCGTTCGGACTTACTTATTTTTATTTACTTATTATTTATTAACAATTACGTTGTACATATGTCTAATACACTGTTTTGAACCTACCTTCTGTTTTCTGTGTCTTGTTTCCGACCAAACAGTCACTATAACTTTGGGGCGGAATTTTTACAAAACAACTCCACACAAATTGGTGACGAAGATTTGCGTTAAGATTTGCCACAAAAATTTAGCGACAAAGATCCACAACAGCCAGAAATACATTTTATAGTAGAATTACCAACAATACATTTTATCTGTAGTTAAAAACATGCAATTTCGTTCCAAATATGTAGATTTTCGTATTAAATGGCGGAAATAGATTGATATGCTGCTAAAGGAAATCAACCAGCATGAAGCTGCTCTTTCATAACATTCATTCATATATCCTACAATTACTTAAAAAAATCAAACTACAATATAACATATCACCGACGCTAGTAGCTATGCCCACGCAAACATGTACATACTCAAAAGCAGAGTATCATCAAGCATGTATTCAATTGCGAAAGCAGAATACAATTTATCATATTTTTTAGTCCATAGCCCCCAAGAAAATGGAGTTTTAGCATAAAATGACCCATATGCAGTTAAACAAACAAATCAATCATCCAACTGTTGTTAATTCCATTCTATTCCCAGCACTATATCATGACCATTTTGAGTTTCTTCCTCATCATTAAAGAAATTCTTCAAAATTCTATTCCATTTAAGACGATAGGCATGATATAGATTTTCAACACTCCATTCTTTGTTTCTAACTATCTAGTCCTAACTTGCGGCATATAGAAGTTTCCGTTATTTTTTAGAAAACCTGCTGGACAGTGATAATTCTCAAATTTTGTTCGCATACTGTCGGCTCTGGATTCGATTTTCACTGACTGTCTGATTGTCATAGATTCGACCTGTATGAAGCTGAGTAGCGTAGGTAGTAAAAGACGTTTTTTTGCTAAAGCAACGATGCTTGCGTAATTTTAATGGCTGCAGTAAAACGGACGAAAACTAACTCAAGATATACTCTCGTGTCTCATTGATTAGGATCGCGTAGTGGATTGGGAATTGACGCCATAGATACCGCAGTCTAACGCCGGATGTTCTACGCCATCAAAAGCACGTCAACTCGTTTATATGGGACAGTAATTAGTGGCTGGTGAGCAGACTTGCCAAGGCGCTTGTTGGCAGGAATCGTCTGACATGAATCATGGATGAGAGAGAAATCATTTGATTACTAATCTGTATTTGTCGCTTGTATTTTAGATGACTTTTTTAAAAGCTTATTATTTTCTTTTCATTCGCCGTAGAGGATTTTCACTCATTTTCCTTCGTATTTATTTTGTTCAGTTCGACTTCGCTTGCTTCTAAGTCATGTCATCTTGTCCTTTTTAAATATTTTAAATATTTTTCACTTGATTAAAAAAAACAAAAAAAAAACTGTTTTCCCTCTCACGTCTACTTTTTTACTTTATTTGCTGAACTATTTTACATTAAAGCTTTATAGTGACTTTAACAAATGTATTTTTTATTTGTAGAACTTTTACGTTCATACGATTTAGTAAAAAGATTCTTAAATGTTTTTACGTATTTACGTATTTTTTGTTCCTATCTCACATTTATTCTTTTTCTCATCGTTAATCATGAGGTTTCTTTTACCATTTATGCTTATTACGTTTGTTCATATTCTTTTTATTGTTGTCGATACTCTTGTTTTTTTTTTTTTTAGCTATTATTTTCTTTCATTCATTAATATCATTTGGCCGATTCTTTTCTCTCCTTCATTCATCTTTTCATTATTTTCTCCTCTCTCTATATATTCTTAAAGATTATTTTTGTCTCGACGTTTGGGATTATTCTTTAATTCTATTCGTTATTATGACGTTTTATTTCTATTGTTTAGAAATTATTTTATTCTTGCTTTTTATTCTTATTCTTTCGAGCTTTTATTCTTATTCTGTCTTAATTCTTATCTTTTATTTGTATTCTGTTCGGCTTATTATTTTCCTTATGATTATTATTATTTTTTCTTATTCTGTCTTAACTCATATTCTTTCATTTTTATTCTTTTCAGCAGATTCTATTTCTTCGTTTCATTCTTTTATTCTTATTCTGCCGTAATTCTTATTTTATTTCTATTCATGTCTGCAATTTTTTTGTCTTAGACTTTTATTCTTATTGTTTCATTTCTATTCTTTACTACATATTCTATTTCTTCGGCTTATTCTTTTAATTTTATTCCGTCTCCATTCTTATGCTTTAAATTCTATTTTTTCTGTTTATTCTATTTCTTCTGGTTGTTCTTTTAATCTTATTCTGTTTCCATTCTTGTTTTTTTTTTAGTTCTATTCTTTTCTGTTTATTCTTTTTCTTCTGCTCATTTAGTTATTCATAGACTGTCTTAAATATTATTCTTTTATTTTTATTCTTTTTTTATTCCTATCTATTTTTTCTTTTGCGCTTATACTTCGCCTTACGCAGACCTTGTCTATCAGTCTATCCATCTGGATGTCTTTTCAAAAGTGTCTTATGTCATTCTTCGTCTATTTCAATGCGATTTTCCGTAAATTTCTGTTCCAATTAAATGGAACGCATTTTAGATTTAATCAAATATTTTTTTTAAAATAAATTTTTATTTCTTCTCGAAACACACATAACCATGCTTACATAATCCACGCACAAACTGTTCTTATACAAATATTCTATGCGTAGACTATATAGAACAACAATGTGTCCGCATAAACAACACACACACACACACACACACACACACACACACACACACACACACACACACGCACGCGCACACACACACACGCACGCGCACGCGCACACACACGCACACACACACACGCACACACACACACACATATACACACACACACGCTCACACACACACACACGCACGCGCGCACACACACACACACACACACACGCACGCACGCGCACACACACGCACATACACACAGACGCACACACACACACACACACACACACGCACACACACACACACACACACACACACACACACACACACGCACGCGCACACACACACACGCACACACACACACACGCACACACACACGCACATACACACACACACACACACGCTCACACACACACACACACACACACACGCACGCGCACACACACACACACACACACACACGCACGCGCACACACACGCACATACACACAGACGCACGCACACACACACACACACACACACACGCTCACACACACACACACACACACAGAAAGAAAGAAAAAATACGCAGACACACGCACAAAGTCTATAAAGCCCTAGAACAAACATGCATTCACTGTAGTTGAGTTAACACCCTGGGCAACCAATTATAAACCCCATAAAAGTTTATATATACAAAAGAATATTCGTAAAAACGAGAAATGGCGAGTATTATGTATTATCTGGTTGTTTAATTAGAAATTACAAATGTCTGGGTGTTTTAGATTACCGAATTATTATGTCGAGTATTAATTAATAAATCTTAGCATTATGACCTTAGAAAAGCAAAAGGAGCCACAATTGTTGTTCACACACGTTCTGACTGCCTGTTTAATTGTTAGTATGTCACTTGTTTATGTATGTAGAGGAGAAAAGTGGGGTCGATTCTCATTGCTTTAGAAAGAGTGAATTAATGATAATTATACATTTATAATTATTTTATTATAATTATTTTTGACACTATAATTAGTTTCTATCTGTCAGCGACAATTTTATTAATTTTTATTCATGTATTTCTTTATAGACACAGCAACATATCAAGGTTCTCCTTTACAATCCCTTTTACGAAATTTTCTAATCACTACACATATTTTTCTCTCTGTTCATCACCATCTTTTTCTTCCCTTTTCAACGCCTAACCTCATCTCAGTTTAACTATAGCTTTATTTTCTTTGATCTTTCTTATTTCTTCCCGATTCTGTTGCTGCTTCGAATAGACGTACTTCTCTCATTAATAATAATAATTGGAATTTAATCTCATCCTTAAGGCCAACAAACTAGACATCATCATCATCATCATCATCATCATCATCATCATCATCATCATCATCATCATCAATAAAAACAAAACGAAACAATGAAATGAAATCTACAACAGTAGCAATATAAGGAAGACCTAAGCAGATCCCACTATTTACATTATTAGGACTATTGTCCTCATCTTTACTGCCATTTGTACGATGTTTCGTCTGTTGTACGCTCCGGACTTCTTCAGCGTACAGCAGCTGAAACATTGTACAAATGGCCACAAAGACGAGGACAATATACCGAATAATGTAAATAGTGTAATTACTACCTTATCTCAGAAATATAGGCAAATATTAAGCATATCAATTTTCATAGCACTGCCTAAGAAGCCAGGTGCAAACACACTCCGCCGAACAATCAGTTTAATGAGCCACATAAAAAACCCATCGTCCGGATTCTAATGAACAGAGCGCGCAGCAGAATCAGGTCAACGATAGGACAAGGATAATGCGGGTTCGTCAAAGATCAATACAAACGCAGAAGGACGTGTATGTGTGTTTTACGCCAAGAAAGTTTGATAAACATGCTCGACACCCTTGACATATATAGGAAGGATATTCGAATAATCAAGAAGGTATGCTGACAGCAAATCGCCTGCATACAGTCAAAAAATGAGTTCAGCAGATATACAAATATAGAAACGGCTACAATATAAAGATGTGTATTATCAGTCAGTCACTTAAGTGCCATACGTGATACACGCTTTGGGCAATCATATCTCGAAAGAGACATGACTGACTGGGCAGAAGAGTATCCCGCAGTAGGTTGCCGTTGTTTTCTGCGGAAGACTGGTTGCCGACCAAGGCTATAGAACCCAATCTGTCCTGTTATTTGACTCATGTCTTGAAAGGGAAGAAATGTATTATATTATTTAGTAGTAATTAATGGGGGATCAGTTTATTACTTCATAACAATAGAAAACCGATCCCCCTCTTTATGACCAGTAGAAGCCTTAATCATGATCTCAACTATTATATTCAGTCAGTCACTTAAGTGCCATACGTGATACACGCTTTGGGCAATCATATCTCGAAAGAGACATGACTGACTGGGCAGAAGAGTATCCCGCAGTAGGTTGCCGTTGTTTTCTGCGGAAGACTGGTTGCCGACCAAGGCTATAGAACCCAATCTGTCCTGTTATTTGACTCATGTCTTGAAAGGGAAGAAATGTATTATATTATTTAGTAGTAATTAATGGGGGGGTCAGTTTATTACTTCATAACAATAGAAAACCGATCCCCCACTTTATGACCAGTAGAAGCCTTAATCATGATCTCAACTATTATATTCAGTCAGTCAGTTAAGTGCCATACGTGATACACGGTTGGGGGATCATGTCTCGAAACAGACATGACTAACTGGGTAGAAGATTATCCCGCAGTAGGTTGCCATTGCTTTCTACGGTAGACTGGTTGCCACCCAAGGCTATAGGACCCAATCTGTCCTGCCATTTAACTCATAGCTTGATGGAGAAGAAACGGATTATATTACATTATTATATTAAGTATAATTAGTAGGGGATCAGTTTATTACTTCATAGCAATAGAAAACCGACCCCCCACTTTATGCTCAGTAGAAGTTTTAATTATGTTTGCAATTGTTATATTCAGTCAGTCACTTAAGTGCCATACGTGATACACGCTTGGGCAATCATGTCCCAAAAAAGACATGACTGACTGGGCAAAAGATTATCCCGCAGTAGTATTCTGCTGTAGACTGGTTGCCAGCCTAGGCTATAGAACCCAATCTGTCCTATTATTTAACCCATAGCTGGAGGGAAGAGACGGATTAATACCTATTTCAAGGGTATTTGTGCGTAAGTGAACGCAAGAAATTCAACTGGAATTAGAACTCGGCATCCTCGTCCTAGTCGATATCCACTGAACAACGACGCACATCCCCCCCACCAGACTTATTTAACAGAGGTTATGTCCTTAAATACCCTCGTCAGATCGAGACTTTCATATGGATGTCATTTAAAGTGGCCAACACGTTCAGAAATGTCTAAACTGAAAACTGTAGGCGACTGCTTTCTCATATCAATGATTATAAACTGCTTCGAGCAAACAAAGCCTGTAAGTCTTAAGCAGACCATCTTGCTTAGGTATCGTGGACTGTCGCTACAGAAAATAAAAAACAAAGAGCAGAAACATCACCGTCGACTTTCAACGACAAAAATGGATATCGCATGGAGCTTGAAAGGAAATCAATGATATAATAAAGATGCTGACGTTCGACATTACTCCAAACAAAAGATGAGGTAGGAAGGCTCCATCTACACTGAAAATTTTTTTTATAAATTTTAAACAACAGCTGTTCAGTCAATGACAACTGAAAGTTTCCTTATAAGGAAAGTGATAATATGACCGTCACCATTTGTTATTTCACTTACTCTCTTTCTTTCTTTCTTTCTTTCTTTCTTTCTTTCTTTCTTTCCATTTTGTTTATTTTCTTTTTCTTTTTTCTTTTAGTATATCTAATTTTTTATTACTTCTTTCTTTCTTTCTTTCTTTCTTTCCATTTTGTTTATTTTCTTTTTCTTTTTTCTTTTAGTATATCTTATTCTTTCTTTCTTTCTTTCTTTCCATTTTGTTTATTTTCTTTTTCTTTTTTTCTTTTAGTATATCTTATTCTTTCTTTCTTTCTTTCTTTCTTTCTTTCTTTCTTTCTTTCTTTCTTTCCAATTATATATTCCCTTCTTGTTTATGTCATGTTTTTAATTTCACCATTTTTTTCTTTCTTTTTGTTTTGTCTATTTTGTTCAATTTATTTTTCTGCTTCTATTTTTCTTCTTTGTCTCAATTTCTTATATTCTTGTTTACTTTCATTTTTTCTTTTGTTTCCGTTTCAAAAATTGTTCCTTTCTTTTTTGCTTACGTGATGTTTTAAATTCATACTTTCTTTCTTTCTTTCTTTCTTTCTTTTTTTGCCGTTTCCATCGTTGTTTTTATTTTGTTTTATTACTACTTTGTTTCAATTTATTTTATTTTATTTTTTTCTTTTCTCGTTTCAATCTTTTTTTGTTTTTTTTCCTTTTTATAATTTTTAAAAAATTTATGTTGTTTTTAATTTCATTTTTATTTTCATTTTTTAGCCGTCTCCATCTTTGTTCTTTATTTTGTTTTATTTCTTCTTTGTTTTAATTTATTTTATATTTTCTTTTCTTTTTTTAATATTTTCTTTTTTTTCCATTTTATGACTTTTTTATGTTGTTTTTGATTTCATTTTTATTTCCTTTTTTAGCCGTTTCCATCATTTTTAATATTTTTCCTTGTTTCAATTTTTATTCTTTCTTTCTTTCTTTCTTTTTCTTTGACATCTTTCTTTTTTTCCTATTCATGACATTTTTTAAATTTCAACTTTCCTTCTTTTTTTTCTTTATATGTCTTTCTTTCTTTTTTTTGCTTATGTCATTTTCGTAATTTCATCTTTTTCTTTCTTTCTTACATTGTCTTTTCAGTTTTTGTTTTCTTATTTTCTTCTTCGTTTCAATTTCTTTTGTTTTTCCTTCCTTTTATTTCTTGTTTCATCTCTTTCTTTTTCTTTTTCATTTTTTGTCATTTTTGTCTTTCTTTTTTTACTCCTGACATTTTTTACTTCATCTTTCTTTCTTTCTTTCTTTCTTTCTTTCTTTCTTTCTTTCTTTCTTTCTCGCACTCATGTTCTATTTTCATCACTCTCAATTTCACTTGTGCTTTTTCCCTTTTTTGTCTTCTTCCAATAAGCCTTCAATATTAATTTTCTCCCAGTCAGATCGATTTTCATACGCCACTTGTCTTCCCACTGTACCAGCTGCAAGCCAGCCTTTAATCAATTATCGTCAATAGATGTCAAACATGGCGAACACCCTTCTGCATTTGTTAGTCGATCGATTTGCTCCCAAGCGCCAACCAGTAGGAATGAAAGAAATTGCAGCCTCAATTATTATTATTAAATCTCATAGCAATATAGACCAAGTGACAGCAAGTTAATTTAAAAAACTATTCTTTGACTTTTCTTAGTATTTTAGTTGTTTTCGGTGATGTTGTCATATGGATTGATTTGACATTATCCAGGGTTCAATTTCTTGTACATTTGTTCCCCGGGTTTCTGGAAACGTTCGCAACACCGATTATTTTGAGCGACAGATTAAAAGGATGCCGTCACACAAATATTGTCTTCATTTGTGCGTAGTGTATCTTCAGGACGGAGGTGATCATAGGACTCCACATTTTCCTGTTTCTTGTAACTCTTAATGCGTTTTGTCTTGCTGTTATTTCTCCCAAACTCTGCTCTACCATCTATTTGTTTAAGCCCATTAAGTATGTTACGCGCTATATACCCCTGTCTCTCTTTCTCTCTATCCGCCCTGTGAGTATTAGATTCTCTAAGTCCATCTTCCTTATTACATTTCCCAGGAACTTCAGCTGTATTCTCTTCTCTAAAACCTTATCATTGCTAACATCACCATTCTATCGTATCTCAGCAGCTTCCGCACCATTTAATATGGAATTATACCGAACAGAAAGCAAATAAAAGGGCCCTAAAATGTAAAGGAATATAATACCTTAAAGTTACAGTTACGTTTACAATAATTTTTGCCGTGGGCATGATATTTTAATAAAGAATTATGAAAATGATTTATTTGAGAAAATATAAGATGGATTTATGGTTATTCAGAAAATTAAGGAGGGGTGGTTGGAGGAAGTTAGGTGTGTCAATATTGCTCAATCATAAGTGAGAATTATGTTGAACTATGGAGTTGAAGATTTGGGTCGCGTGGAGAACAATGTAGCTTTATGTCAAAACATGATACTTTTTATTTTGTCGTTGTAATATACATACTAGTAACGTATATTATTCAAATGAGTAGACAATAATTTTTAACAGCAGGTAGGATTTTATGTTTTTTGAAATTAGATTTTGTACTACCTCATCTGTTAAAGGGGTTGGATTGCTTAGGTTAAAACTAGAAATAAGTAATTATGGTATACTAAATTGTATGGAGTTATGAAACCCAAATAGGTATTGTGTGGATCAGAGATTTTGATAAAACAATTTTTAAGTAATATTAGAGCATTAATTATAAATGAACATTATAATTAATTAAATTTATCACTGATGAGAAAACTCATGTTACATCTCTCCGATCATAGTTCAGCTGGTCTCATTTAAATAAACATGGAGACATACAAAACTTTATCCGGAATATTCTCGTTGATAAAACAAAAATAATATTATCCACATGCAAAAAAGAACTAAAATTAATTAAAGCATTATTATTTAAACAAGCCAATGTTCAATAATATCAACTATAAATACAGTATTTGGAAAATAAAATATTCCTATAAGTCTAGATACATGCATTCATTTAAAAGTAAAATTAAAACTATCCTTGATAATGGCTAAAAGTATAGCAGACATACAAAACATTTAGACAATTTTTACACAACCTCTATAATTTTCGTCTTTTGTGACCGAAAAATGAAAATTATAAGAACACCTGAAAAATTAAATAACAAACTTAACCATAGCATCTTGTCAGTCAATTTCATTGAAATTTGTATAAAAGAAAGATTTCTGCAGAAATACAATCATATATATATATATATATATATATATATACACTACCGGCCATAATTATTAGGTCACCCCAGATTTTTTGAAAGAAATAATGTATTTCATACTACTTTTAGTATTTATTGCAAAATGAAAATACAAATGGTTCTTTTGTTATTATTACTTTGCAAATTTTTACAAGGCAAGGAAGGAAAGATGAACTCGTCCCAATCCTCCGAAATTTTCTTCATTCTTTCATTGATGAAACTGCAATATAGATAATTATTAAATATTTATAAATTTATTTGATGCGCATGTTATTGTGCAATATTAACAATAGAACCATTCTATTTTCATTTACAATTATTCACTTGGCAATAAATAGTAAAAAATAGTATGAAATACATCATTTTCTTTTAAACACGGGGCGTGTATATATATATATATATATATATAGCAAATCTACAGGGTGCGATGAATAAATTGTCGCTATTTTCCTTGTAAAACTTTGCAAAGTAATAATAACAAAAGAACCATTCTATTTTCATTTACAATTATTCACTTGGCAATAAATACTAAAAAGAGTATGAAATACAACAATTTTTAAAAATACTGGGGTCGCCTAATAATTATGGCTGGTAGTATATATATATATATATATATATATATATATATATATATATATGTGTGAATTTAACATTGAGTTATCTTGAGTTCGTCTCTATCGGAATTTACATTGACTGTATACCAACCGTGCTATGTTATATATATATATATATATTAGAACCTTGAATATGTTCTCGCTGGTTTCCAACAGATAGCGCTTCCGGAACTGCGCGTGTCTAATTTCAGATGGTAACTCCTCTATAAGGATGTACTATAAGCAAGTTTGAAATTCGGTCTATTTCATTTTGCCGAAGTGTAAACAACTTTGATTTTCCTAGCGTTGAACATGCCGGATTTCGGGCTAAATAAATTGTATTTACAGAAATCTTACTGCACTACTTTATTCAAAAGAAATCTTCAGCTAATGCGCGCCATAATTCTTGTTGACTCATGCCAGGCGCAAACTGAACTTGCAGAATCATTACGTGTTGATCATACAACTGGTTCAAAACTTTGGAAAGCATTAGAAATTCTTTAAAACAAGGACATCGTGCAGGACGAATTTAATCCGAGGGACATCGAAGAGCGTCTTGTCACGTGTGAACAGCTGGCTTAGCGGCAGAAAAGGAAAGTTTTTTTGCATCGTATCGTGACTGGCCATGAAAATTGGATACACTACAATAACCCTAACCGTAGAAGACTGAGGTATACGCCTGGCCACGCGTTAACATCGGCGGCAAAGCCGAATATCCATAGTTCGAAGCTTCCGCTCTGCATTTGGTGGGATCAGCCGGGTGTAGCTTATGCGCTGCTCAAACCAACCGGAACAATCGTCTGAGTCGAACATTGAAAAAAAATCGACTACTAAACGAGCAAAGACACAACAAAGTGACTGTGCAATATGATAACGCGAGGCCACATGCTACAAAACGAGTGAAAACGTATTTGGACATGCCTAAATGGGAATTCCCCATTTGCCATATCCACCACTTGCCATATCCCCACTTGCCATATCCACCAGACACTGCCTCGTCCAATTATCCCTGATTCCGATCGATGGCACATGGTCTGGCTGAGCAGCACTTTCATTCTTATAAAGAATTGGGTTGACTCGTGGTTAGCCTCAAAAGACATGTCGTTTTTCCAACGTGGGATTCAAATGCTCTCAGAAAGATGGGAAAAATAGTGGCTAGCGATGGATAATACTTTCAGAAACATGTTTCTTACTATTTTTGTTACAAATAAAACATTACTGTTCATGAAATATCAGCGAGAACTTATTCATGCTCCTAATATATATAGTGGCAGTTTGTTCACCCTTAGGATGATAAACACAAAATTAGTAGGCCATGCTATCTACATGTCTTTCCGATTCACTCATGTAGTGCGCTGGCAATGGCGAGGTCACTGTCGGAGGTTGTAAAAACTGTATTTTTCGTAGCAACCACATCCCAGTAGATTTCATGTGAAAGGTATACGGAGCGTGTTTATCCCAATGGGCTCAGAAACGTCAGTATTTGTATCATCAGTGTCGAAAGTTTTAAGTAAATTAGCTCGGAACATTAATATTACTTTCATCGTTTAATTCAATTTGCTGGGTAACTAAGACAAATGTCAGGCCAGTGAGATTAGGTCGGTTGGTTTTACATGATAACTCTAGTTGGATCGAAGTCAGTTTAATCTACTTTAAATAGAAGACGATATAGAACAAAAATCATAAAGAATTTATAGTTTTTAGGTTAACCTTTCTATAAATTTACTCTATTCATCCTCACAGAGTATAAGTTTTAGATCGTTATGAAATTGACGAGAGATTGTTGGGTTGAAGCGGTTGGCTTTAGGTCAGTTTGATTTTTATTTGGTTATTTAAAGTCGAAATCAGTTTTGAAATGTTTATTAAATTTGATTTACGTATATACTCGTATATTAGTCTAGTTAATGTATAGTACGGCCCTAAATAATTTTTGTCAAAATCTGATTTTTTTGTATAACTTGTGTATAACGCAAACTAGCTTCAGAGCAATACTAGTAGGTCATCTTCCTCTTTTATATGTCGTGTCCTTTAAGCATGTAAACGATCATGGCTCTCTACATCTTCATGTTCCCTGTAGCTTTTAACTCTTTTTCTCTTGACATTTCTCCTAAACCTTGCTGTGTCATCCCCTTGCTCAAACCCATAATGTATATCTCGCATTGCTTTCTCCTTCTTTCTGTCCGTCCTGTGAGTATTAGGTTCTCGAAGTCGTTTTTCCTCATTACGTGTCCCAGAAACATACAGCTGTTTCTTCCTGATGTTAAGTAAAAGTTTCCCTTTCGTTTCCGTCCTCTTCAAAACTTCGTCGTTGCTGACAGGTTCAGTCCATTGTATCCTTAGTGTCTTTCTGTAGAACCACAACATTGCAGTCAAATATTATAGTACTGGGCATCATCCTGGACACATTTTATAATAAGTAGTATTCATTAATTTTTGTACAAAGCTACTCAAAAATGGTGATGAAAACTACTTTTGATAAAATATCTCGGACGAAAATTTCGATACTGTGAAGTTTAAAGCCTGTGCTGCTGCTAAGCAACAATCGTCTTGACGGATGACAACAAACACCGAACACAGAGCATAAAAATAAAAACTCATATTTTTATTCTTTCTCAGCGACGGTTGTATGGAGTGGTAGTCAGAGGGAACCCTGCACATACAAAGGAGTTGACTTGCGGGAGTTGTTTTCTCTTTTTCTCTCTTCCCTGCATTCTCTGTATTTACTAGCCTTCCCACGCAAGGCCAGATGTGACACATGGTCATTTTATAGAGGGTATTCCCGGCCATATAGCCGGGCCAAAAAATCTCTGTCTATTTTTCCCCAGTCGTGATTCTACCCTTCGGCGGAACCACGACTGGGTTTGTGCTCTCTGCTCGGAAGCAGAGAGCGCCCTCTACCCGAAGGCAGAGTGCTGACAGTGTCATTGAAGCAGTCAGGCGAATGCCTAAGACCTTTCCTGTATTTACTAGCCTTCCCACGCAAGGCCAGATGTGACACATGGTCATTTTATAGTGGGTATTCCCGGTCATATAGCCTGGCCAAAAAATCTCTGTCTATTTTTCCCCAGTCGTGGTTCTACCCTTCGGCGGAACCACGATTGGGTTTGAGCGCCCTCTACCCGAAGGCAGAGAGCTGACAGTGTCATAGCGTCGTCAGGCGTGTGCCTAAGACGATTGCTCTTCTCTGCATTCTCTCTGTGTTCTCTCGGTGTTCTGCTTTTTGGTCTGAAAAACCCCGGTCTGATATTAGCTGAAATTTCCACGTATTTTTTCCTTCTTGTGTTTTCTCTTAATTGAGTCATCTAAGGTTATGCAGATCTGTCAATCATTTTCACTGACTATTGCCTTTGAAACCGGTTGCCTTTGAAGTAATTCACGCTTCGGTCTTGTTTATGTTTTCTGCTTTCGACGTTGGCCAAACTTTTGTCGGTCCTGCTTTTGATGTTAATCATGCACTAACTGCCATAATTATTAGACCACCCCAGTTTTTATAAATGATGTATTTCATACTATTTTTAGTATTTATTGCCAAGTGGATAATTCTAAATGAAAATAGAATGATTATGTTGTTATTATTACTTTGCAAAATTTTACAAGGCAGCCAGAAAGCCTTTGCTTCGGCCAGCCAATAAGAAGAAGAGACTAGCATGGGGAAGAGAGCACAAAAACTGGACATCAGAACAGTTTATTTGGTACACATGTTATTGTGCAGTATTAACAAATGAACCATTCTAATTTCATTTAGAATTATCTTGACAATAAAGTCTAAAAATCGTATGAAATACATTATTTTCTTTAAAAAACTGAGGTTTCCTAATAATTATGACCGGTAGTGTATTTCTGTCGGGTTACAGAAATATATTACAAAATAAGCTGAAATTTCCACGCATTTTATGCAACACCTCGCTTGGGTTTCGCTTGTGTCATCAATGGCTAGGGACATCTGTTAATCATTTTCACCAACAATTCCCTTTAAAACCGCTTGCCTTTGACGTAATCACACTTCTATTTATCTTGTTTATGTTTTCTGCCTTCCACGTTGACCACATTTTTGTCGGTTCTGCTTTTGATGTCAATTGTATTTCTATCAGGTCACAAAAATATATTACAGCCATAATTTCGTTGTTTTTTTGCATAGTTAATAAATGTTCAATAAAATCTTTTCTTCAGTGTATGGTAAATAATTTCTACTTCTACTATGTACTTTAATACTCTGTGTTTAATGTATATATGAATAGTAGAATTTGCTTTTATTTCTTGACTAAGGGACGCAGGCTAAAGCAGCTTACTTGAACTGTTAAATCAAATCAAAGATCCCGCGAGTATGAATCTTTACCAGGTCACCGAAAATCAATACCTCAGCGATATAAGTGTGCAAATGAAGATGTGTGCAAATTAGAGAAAGAAAAAAAGAACATTATTAATTCTTCATTTATATAGGGTATTTGTAGATTTTAATCGACACACATAGTGAATCATAATCTGCGGTTTATAAAGCAACGGAAAAATGAATCTGAGCTGCAGAACGCAGACTAATAGAGCTTACTTGTACGAAGATCAAAAGGTAAATGGTAATTTTAGTCTGAAGGCTTAAAAGTTTAGGGTCAAAAAGTCAAACGTTCCATGAGAATGTAGGCCTAACAGGTTACTGTCAAAAGATGAAAGGTGCATTGAGAATGTAGACCTAAAAGTTTATAAACAAAATATCAAAAGTTCCATAAAAATAAAAGCCTAACAGGTTTCCGCCAAAAGAAGAAAAGTACCTTGCGAATGTATGCCTGAAAGTTTACGTCAAAAGATCAAAAGTTCTATGAGAATGTAGGCCCAACAGGGTACGGTCAAAAGATAAAACATAACTTGAAAATGTAGGCCTAAAGGTTTACGGTTAAAGGTTCAAACGTGCCATGAGAATGTAATCCTAACAGGTTACGGTCAAAAAGTGAAAGATGCTTTGAGAATGTAGGCCTAAAAGTTTACACCAAATCATCAAAAGTGCCATGAGAATGTAGGCTTAACAGGATACTGTCAAAAGATAAAACATACTATGAGAATATAGGTCTAAAAGTTTGCGTCAAAAGGTCAAAAGTGCCATGAGAATGTAGGTCTAGCAGATTGTGGTCAAAAAGTGAAAGATTCTTTGTGAATGTAGGCCTAAAAGTTTACGTCAAATAATCACAGGTGCCATGAGAGTGTAGACTTCACAGGTTATGGTCAAAAAGTGAGACTTTGAGAATGTAGGCCTAAAAGGTTACGGTTAAATGATAAAAAGTAACTTTCGAAAAAAGGCTTAACAGTTTACGACCAAAATTCATAATTTTTCTAAGAAGGTTACGGTCGAAAAGTGAACAGTACCTTGAGAATGAAGGCTTAAAATGTTACGACAAAAAGTAAATAGTTTCATGAGATTGTAGGCTTAACAGGTTACGATCTAAATGTGAAAGGTACTTTGAGATTGTAGGCCTAAAAGTTTTTCGGTCAAAAGGTCAAAAGTGCCTTGAGAATGTAGGCCGAACAGGTTACGATCATAAAGTAGAACGTACCTTGAGAATGTAGGCCTAAAATCTAAGTCACCGGAAAACCATGAATTCGTACCACTCCAAAATAAGTTTACCAGTAGTATGTACAGGGAAATGTTTTTATTTCATAGTATTTTTACCCCAGTTCTGGGTCAACATATAGCAAGCCAGCGTCGACTCAGTTAATTAGAGAGACAGCGTCAGCTCTTTCACTCACCTTTTAGGCCTTCATTTTTGACATTTTGTTCGTAAACTTTTAGGCCAACATTCTCAAGGTACCTTTCACCTGTTAGGTCTATATTCTCATGGCAATTTTGACCTTTTGACCGCAAACTTTTAGGCTTACATTCTCAAAGTATGTATTATGTCGGCTAAGTTTGTAACTGTTGAACGAAATGGCATGACATTTTTTATTGATTGATTCGCTGTTTTTACAAACCTTTTTTATGAACCTTTAGCGGGGATAATGATGGTTTAGCCATACAAGCTAATCCATAAATTGTGGGGGTAGAATTGGTGGATTCATAACTTTACCATAGATATTAGCATGTAAATAAATAGTAGGAACCCAACTTGCATTGAAACTCGGCTATACGACTAAAAAGTCTGAGTCGTTATCCATAATACCACACGCACATCCAAGTTTACAGGACCCATATAGGTACTGACAAAGCTCGACGTTGCTTAACCTCGCGAGCAAGTTCCCTGCTTTTGAGGGGCGTGGAATCACTTTATAATTGCTGTTGTTCCCTGGTCCACCCTGACCCGGGGTGGTAGCACCTGTTAGGGGGTCTCAACAAATAGTTAAACTCCGAACTGGGGTCAAAATACTATGAAAGTATAAAAATACATTTTTATAGTAAAAATGCCACCAAAAATTATCATCGTAAAACAAATACCATCAATAAATTTTTGAAAAATAAAAAACAGAAATAGCAATACATAAAATAATAATAATAATCATCATCTCTATTATAATAAACGTTGCATATTTATTTGTATATATATATATATATATATATATATATATATATATATAGTAATATTTTTATTATAAGTTTATGATAAAAACAGTGTTGCAACACAAGAACCGTTGTGTTTCAGTACTATCTTATTATGACTATTAAGATAGTATAAGATAGTATCTTACTATTACTATAGTATCTTATTACTATCTTATTAGCCCCTTGTCAGGCAGTAAAGCTTCCTGACGAGGGGTTAATAAGATAGTAACGAAACACCAAAGACATATGGTTCTATTGTTAACATTTTGGTCTCTCACTCGGTGTGACGTCATAGAATCTATTATAAATTTACGAACCGTGTCTGCTATTCGGTGACTGTTATCGTCGCATAGCAATATTTTATGTCAACACAAAATAAATCGTCTTTGATTGTGGATGTCTTTATGTTAACGTCCCTGTTAACTCTCTGAAGATGGCTCATGTGAACTGAAAGCTTCGAACCAACATAATAAAAAGTATCCAAACGTTGGGCAAATTTTGTCTTTATTTTCACCTGAAATTCAAGCCAAAATACGATGTTTAGAACGGTTCATGATTAAGCATAACAGACATTCATTGTCTGTTATATTTAACAGTATATATTTAGAATATATATATATATATATATATATATTCCTCCTGCCACGCTCATCGAGTGAGAGAGACAATAGTGAAGCAGCGCCAGCTCAGTTAATTCTCCTTACTACTCTTTACTACCAGTTCTTAAACTGTACTACCAGTTATTAAACTGTACTACCAGTTATTAAACTGTACTACAATTATGAATGTTTGTTCTTTAGAAATGTTCGGTCTTTAACAAAAAATTATTTTTTTGCAATAATCATCATCAAGTAGTGGAGAACACACACATACACACACACACACACACACACACACACACACACACACACACACACACACACATATATATATATATATATAATCTCTATTACAATAAAGACCATTGTATATATATATATATATATATATGTATGTATGTATGTATGTATGTATTCATATTACCTTTTGTCTCGCTTAAGGGAGATAACCTGAGAGGAAGAAGCTATTAATCCTTTCAAATATTTTGCCATCATTTTTGAAGGCAGGGGTACACTAGTGCTATATTATGGAAAAATATTGGTCTTTTAAATTTGTGTTTGAAAGTATTGACTTTGTTTTTGAAAAGGTATATGATGCTGATCTCTATTTGAGACGAGAAGTGTTTATTTATAGGTAAATATCACTAATTTATATTTGAGCAAGTAATTCTTGAATTAGCTTGAGCATAAGTAAATTTCAGTCATTTATGTAAATGAATGTAAAGTAAATGTAGAATCATGGAGGAGAGCCAAACAGCTATGGCTCCTTGTCATGGAGAAGAACCATGTTATTAAATATGTGAATAAATTTTCTGTGTTTGAAGAAAGCAAGAATTCAATATAATTTAATATCTGACGAGAATTTTAGTAAAAAAACATTACATCTTTAAAAAAAAATGTTTCATAAATCAGTATTGAAAAAAAATTCTATTAAAATTTGTTCCAAACACTATTTTATATTCATTTAAAAGTGCCCGCTCACGAAAGCAATTTCACAGAAGTGAAAGTGAGGCCGTACGCTAATTTTGTCGATTCCTACAAATAAAAAATAAAAGTAAAATGCATTTTCCAGGTAAAAAGAAATCAACAGTCACTTTGGTTTGGTTTATTTATATTTATATCGTGTCCAGAGTAAGGTAGCGGGCCGGACATGATTCACTCAAGGGCCGGATGTGGCCCTCATGCCGGGAGTTGCCAACCGCTGGACTACGCAAAAGCTTTTGGTAAATTTATATCGTGTCCAGAGTAAGGTAGCGGGCCGGACATGATTCACTCAAGGGCCGGATGTGGCCCTCATGCCGGGAGTTGCCAACCGCTGGACTACGCAAAAGCTTTTGGTAAATTTATATCGTGTCCAGAGTAAGGTAGCGGGCCGGACATGATTCACTCAAGGGCCGGATGTGGCCCTCATGCCGGGAGTTGCCAACCGCTGGACTACGCAAAAGCTTTTGATAAATTTATATCGTGTCCAGAGTAAGGTAGAGGGCCGGACATGATTCACTCAAGGGCCGGATGTGGCCCTCATGCCGGGAGTTGCCGACCGCTGGACTACGCAAAAGCTTTTGGTAAATTTATATCGTGTCCAGAGTAAGGTAGAGGGCCGGAGAAGATTCACTCAGGGGCCGGCCACAAAAATCTGTTTGCACTGTTTAGAAACCTTGAAATATTCTGGAAAGACATTAGAATAATCAAGAACCTATACTAGTATCAAACCGTCTGCATGCGGCCAGGAATGAGTTCAGCAGATATAGAAAGAGGCGTAAGACAAGGATGAGTCTTCTCACCGGATTTATTAAACATATCTAGAAAGGCAAAACAGAGATAACTCAAAGTCCTGCTAAGATTCATCATTGACAACCACAATCTTAACAATATAAGGTACGCAGATGATACAGTGCTGATAGCAAAACTGGAAAGGAAACTACAAGACCTTCTATAGAATGTAGCGAAAGAAAGCGAGCAGAAAGGATCAAACAAAAACTACAAGAAAACTGAATGCTTTGCCATCAGTAAAAAGAGGAGCCGAAAATGTCAATTATAGGTAAAGGATACTAAAATCAAGCCGGTACAGAAATTTAAATACCTGGGAATTGTTCTAACAGAGAATGGAAAGTGTCAAAATGAGTTTCGAAAACTTATTGTGATGACCAGGGACGAATTCCAAAACCAAAGCAGAGTATTGAGGCAGAAAGAAAAAATCATTGAAAACAAGATAAAGAGTGCTGAGCTGTTACGGGATGTTTCTCATTCTATATGGCAGAGAAAGCTTGACAAACACTTCAAAGATGAAGAAAAGATTTCAAGTACCACAAATTTGATTCTACAAAAGGAAGCCGAGGGTACCATGGACCGAGCGTGTGAGAAACGACGAGGTTTTGAAGTGAGTGGAAACAAAAAGAAAACTATTCTTAACATTAGGAAGAGATTGAAGTTTCTGAGAAATGTAATGAGGAAGGAGGGCTTAGAGAATCTGATACTCAAAGGGCGGATAGAGGGAAAGAGAGACAGAGGAAAAGAAGCGCGTGACATACTTGATGAATTTAAGCAAATAGATGGCATAACAGGGTTTAGGAAAATATATTAAGGAAGATGTGGAGAGCTATTGTCGCTTACGTCCTGAGGGAAAAGAAAAAGATGAGTTTCAGTGATATGTCTATTTAATTAACTTATAGTTGTGTAAGAAGAGACGGATTCATACCTTTTCCAAAGGTATTTACGCATAAGTGAATAGTCTCCCTGAAAGCAAAACACTGCGCCTTCTCAGGTTAACCCTTACAACAGACCACAAGTGGAATGACAATATTGAATCCATAGCTAAACCCGCTGTTAAGAAATTCGGTTCTCTGTGTAGGGCCAGAAAGTTTTTCACGCCTGAAACCATCCTACACATATATAAATCTACTATCAACCCGTGCATTGAATACTGCTGCCATATCTGGTCGGGTGATACTGCTATTCACCTAGGGGTCCTTGACAAAATCCAACGGAGAATCTGTAATGTGATCGATTTCGACTTGGCAGCTCAGATACAGTCACTTTCTCACCGGCGTAATGTGGCTTTCCTGTGTCTTTTCTACAAATACTTTCACGGTTTCTGCTCCGATGAAATTAGCTCTCTGGTGCCCACTATTGTGAATTTACTCGAGCCACAAGATTAGCAGCCAGGTCCCATCCTTTTACTGTGAAACCAATAAAATGTAAACGCAAATTCTACACCTCAGCTTCTTTTCTTGCACTTCCCGTCTGTGGAATTCTCTTCTGTTTACTTGCTTCTCCGACAGCTACAATCTCAAAGAATTTAAATGTAAAGTCAATAGTCATCTCCTATCTCACTGACATGTATCCTCTCTCTCATGGGCCTTTCTCCGTCCACTCTCACAAGTATTTTCATCCTTTTCTTACCCACTTCCTGACACCTCTTATAACCTGTCACTCTTTCTCATAACCTTTCTCCTATGTAACCCCCTGCGCAGCAGTGGCAGTAAACTATCTTTCTTGGGGCGAGATGATTATTAAAAAAAAAAAACTTGAATCTGAAATCGGTTCTTCGATTAAAAATTCAAAGCCATTATCCATTACATCACCTTTACATCTAAGCATGCAAAACCTGGTACTCCCAAGCAGTTACCAATCTATCATACAGAATACGATGTTTCAACGTGATGTAAGCCGGTTTTGAAATATTTATTTTTATTTACTATTGAATAAGTTTGCGAATAATTTACTAGTGATCATTTATATTTGAGTCTATAATTACTATTGACTTGGTTCGTGAGGAGGTAAATATTAGTCGTTTAAATTTGAGTTTCTAAACATTTGCATAGTTCAGGAATATTTCTATATTGGTTCGTGTTTAATCCTCGAGAGAGGGCACACTCGTATTCTGGGTTCAACCAATAAAATAAGGTTAGATCAGGTCATCTCACATCTAATCTCAGATAATGATATTTATTGCAATATTATGAAACAAATTTCTTTTTTTCTATCGAATGAAAAGACAGGTTTGTGTGTTTAAGCAATTTTTATTGAGCTGTCATTGTATTCAAGCAACTTCTTAGCCAGTCAGTCAGTGCTAAGAGGAGCGAGCGTTTATGAAAAAAGACAGGCGCCGTAAAATGTTTGTAGCCTTGTTTCAGATATAACAACGCGGGGTAATTGTGGCGTAAATTAGAGGCGCTTCCCCCGGGAAATCAACAGTGTAATACAAATGGTTGATTTCCTTATTTCTGTCGTCTTAATTTGTTCATCCCAGTCGTATATATTCGAAAATCTTCTTCAAATATCTAATCAAGAAATGGAAGATGAAAAAAAAAAAAAATGTATAATGGCATTTCGTTAAAAAAAAAAATTATTATATGATTTTTGGAAAGGCTCTTAGAATCGGGGTAATACTAAATTCTATCAACCATTCGACCGTGCATGGAATACTGTTGTCATATCTGGGTAGGCACCCCTTCTGTTCGTCTCAATGTTCTCGACAGGCTTCAAAGGAGTATCTGTAATGTGACTGGTCCCAACCTGGTAGCTCTACTCCAGCCACTTTCTCATCGGCGGAGAATTTGGCTTCCCTCTGTCTCTTCCACAAATATTTTCATGGCTACTGCTCCGAAGAACTTAGGTCACTGGTGCCCCTTCCAAAAAATTTACTCGGGCAACCAGACTGGCATCAAGGTCCCACCATTTTACAGTTAGATCAACCAAATGTAGGAGACAATTCTACTCCTGAGCCTCTTTTCTCTCACTTCCCGCCTGTGGAACTTCCTTCCATAAACTTGCTTTCCTGACGGTTACAACCTCCAAGAATTTAAATGCAAAGTCAATTCCCATCTCTTATACACTTAACTCCAGCCCTTTTCACATCACCCCGTATATCTTGTTATTTTCTTTTCTCTCTAACTTCGTAACAGTTTTCACTCCTGTGCTCACAAACTTCTCTTGCCGTTTCTCTTTCACCTCCCGTAGCTGGTTCGTCTTTGTCATCACTCTCCCCTGTCTAAAACCTTAACTCTCTTATGTAGCCCCCTGCACATCAGTAGCGGTACTGCCTTGCTTGGGGTGAGAGGATTAAAAAGAAGAAAACGTTGGTATATAAAATTCTGCAATAATATCGGCTAAGATCTGGCATCTCGGTCCAAGCTCCTCTCCTGCTGCTGCCGTAACGCAGCTTCCCAGTGCATTTTCTATAAATATTTCCAATAATTATTCTGATAAATTTTACTTCTTTTTTCTCTATTTTCATTTCTTACAGACAAAGTGTACACGTGAAAACTAATTAGGAATTCATAGAGACTATGAGATATTATAGTGGCTGTAAGTAAGACTGGTAAATAAGAGTATGTTGTTTTGGTTTAAGGAATACTGTAGTATGTTTGGGTTCGTAACTGTGGCTAGCTAAGTTTAAGATAAGACAGATTGAAGACTGCTCTTCTCTATCCCCCCCTACTGGCCTTGTACCACATTTTTGTATTTTCAAAAATCACATTACATTTTTGGTGCCTCAAATATACAAATTTAAGTTCAAAACTAGTTTGGTAGATAGGTTTCAGCATTTTACATTTGAAATCGCGAGATGTAAACGGAAGTTCCATGCTAATAGTTCCTTCTTTCGTACATCTCGCTTGTGAAACTATTGTGACACGATAACTAGACATATATGTATTTTATTATAATAGATTAAAATAGAAAATAGATTAGAATAGAAAATAGTTTAAAAACATATTTAACAAAAGTGAAAAAGAAGAGGAAAAAAAATAAATAAACGCTTTTTCTTTTATGAGGAAAATTGTCCTCCGGTAAATATTTGACTCAGTGATAAAGGTCAGCGGGTAGGTTTTCGATGACCCGGTCAAAGGCTGTCCTTTACTGTATCTTGACCACACATTAAGCCTTTTCCGGCGGAAGCCATATTAAGATAAAAAAAAAAGATAACTGAAATTTCAGACTTACAGTCGCCGGTGTTTGTCATTTCCGGATTTCCGGATTTCCGGATTCATATTAAATAAATAGAGCCAGTTAAAAAAGTGAAGACGAGTTAAGTGAAAGGAGTCAGCCGGGTGCGAACTTGAAGTAAGGATCTCAGTTCGTCTTGTTTCGTTCAGTTTGGGTTTGTTGATCTCCATTAATTAGAGTTAGAGCTGTGTGTCACATTCGCCTGCCCCAACCGAAAAGGCTAACTCTAAACGAATAAAGCATCCTTTCAACTCATCCAAGTTGCGGAAGTTCGTTCCTTATAGTCAATCTTGTACCCCCAGCTGTCCGGCCGACAATTTCAACAAACTCCCGGCAACATCACAGCGTGGAGAACGGCCGCCGGAGAAATTGTTAGGACGGGCCGTTGGGGTGTTACACTATCTTCCGGGTTCTGGCTTTCCAGTCAACTTTGATCTTCAAAACTTTAAGTCAGTGTTATTCTTACGTTTTTTTAATTTTTTTCTGTTACTCTCCTATCTCCTTGATAATTATTTTTTATAATCCCTGACACTCAGTAAACCTTTGCATCTTAGTGGCTTTATTGATTTTCTTTGGGTGAAATTATTTAAAAAAATACACAAGCATAAATAAGAAAAGATGGGCACTGATCATTTAAGCATTAAAACGAATCCGCTAATAAAAGACAATGTTTATGTTGTCCCACCCGAAACTACTTCTCTTATGTGCCTTGTCCTTTCATGGCCTTCCACGTCTCCCTATTTCTGGTGGCTCTTAGCACATTTTCTCCTGTTACACCACGCAACCCTCGTTCCGTCATCCACCTGCTCAGGCCGTTCAAATATGTTATCCGCTGCTTTCCTCTATTTCTTTTTTCCCCTCTATCTGGCTTGTTAGTATCAGGTTCTCCAAGCCCTCCTTCCTTATTGCATGTCCCAGGAACTTTAGTTTCTCTTTCTGATGCACAACAATAATTTCCTTTTTGTTCCCATTCTTTCCAAAATCGCACCATTGCTCACATGCTCGGTCCACGATATCTGCAGTATCCTTCTGGAGAACCACATTTCAGCTGCTTCAAGTTTTTCCTCCATCTTTGATGATATTGTCCAGCATTCACTGCAATATTGAAGAATTTACATCACATAGCAATCTAGTACTCTCTTCTTTGTTTCTAGTGAAAGTTTCCTGTGTCTTAATACTTTACTCAGCTTCTGGAACGCGTCCTTCGCCATGCCAATTCGCCTTCGGAATACTGATTATGAGGACTGGCGATGAGGATGACGTAGATATTGATACTTTCCTCTTTTAAATAATAATTTTTCCTATATTCTTTCACACTCAGTAAATCCTTGCGTTCAGAAGCATTAGTGCCTTTCTTGTTGTTTGTGGTAAAAGTTTGAAACACACACACACACACACACACACACACACACACACACACGTATATATATATATATATATATATATATGAATTTGATTTATAAATTTGAGTTATGAATTTAATTTTTGACAAAGAAAAAAAGAAAAAACGGTTGAGCTGGCTAAATGTAGCCGTAAGTTCTATGCAATCAGTTTCTTTTCTCGCATAAGGTGATACTGATTAAACAAAATAAATCAATATGAACATATATATATATATATATATATATATATATATATATAATAATTTAAGGAATTTAATGATCATATGCTGTCATAGTAATGTGATGCGACGACATTGTGACTAAGAAGTGGGTGCATTGTCCCTGCAGCTTCGGAGAGGTTGGTATCTTCAAGAAAACGTGAAATTATTATGGCATATGATAGGGTAAAAGCTACAAAGAAAAACCCGATTTTTGTTGGAAAACCAAAAGTTTCCGAGAAATAAACGAGTTTGCAGTACCCTGTAGGTCAGTAGAACTTTTTGTTCGTATATCAAGGCATCAGACTTTACCAGTGACTCGATTTTGGTTTAGTTTGATTGAAGCGTCTTGAAGAAATGCATAAAAGTGTTACTATATTAATAAGAATTAACAGAAAGTTCTTAGAAATACTTGGGAAGTTCATGGGAGTTCTTTAGACTTCTATTGGAGTTCAGTAGAACTACTAGGCAATTGATATTAGTCGGCAGTTAGCCGAATATTAAGGAGTCAGCTTTCAGTGGAAGATTACCAAGTTCCTAGCATTTGGGGTACGTTGTCGATTAGCAACCGACATATCACGATTATAACCTTCAGTGCAAAAACTACTCCGCAACAAAAACAAATGTACCTGTGTATGAGTTTTCAGCATCTTGGGTAAGATTCTCACCCCAAATGCGGGTTAATTAGGAGAACGTGTATTATAATATTCTTGTTATCTTCACTATAAAAAAAGTATAAGCCGGCTTTAAATAACCTACAAAAGCGTGATAAACCGTCAATATAAATCCATCAAAAATAATATTATTGATTATGAGCGTCGATCTTTAACAGTTATCTAGCGGTTGGCAGTCAATATGATAACTTTCTATACTCCTAAAACTCCTTTCTATACTCCTTTCTATACTCCTTTCTATACTCCTTTCTATACTCCTAAAAACAAATGGTTTGGAAGGAAAGTCTCATTAATATCGCAGGTTACAAGACATTTGTAGTCAATAAATACTAAAACTTTCTCGTAAGGAAAAGGCTATTTTCCCATAAAAATTAACCTTGAAAAATAGAAAGAAAGCAATTGTTAGTGATCAGCAGTTAATTATGTGATGGAAACAGAACATTGGATTTCATCATTTAATTGAATGACAGAAAACAAGCAGATCAGACGTATAAACGCTTCAATCAACGATTGCACCCTCGTGCAACATACCGTTATAGCGTGCTACAATGTTCTTTCTGCAGGTTTGGCTTCCTTTGTCCACAGAGAAAGTCAGACCTGCAGAAATCCATGATCGGATGTTGTAGCACACATCATGAAACCATAAATGTTGTATGAGTGGCTCGAACGTTTTAAGACTGGGAGAACAAGTGTAACGGACGAAAGCCGATCGCTCACCAACATCAAACATCGACGAAGCGCAGTAATCGTGGTCATCAGCTATGGATCTGTAGAAGCCAC